>VBVR01002671.1:0-21253 GCA_011638315.1 Tetramorium parvispinum
ATGCATAATTATGTGAAGCTAGTTTCCTATATGGTGTTCACATTTCCAGAGTTCATATTTCAAATGCTTATTTTGTCGCGTTCTTATTATTATTATTATCATCGGGAGAAAGTATACGAGAGATTATACGCCATCAGGCATCGTTCGAATCAGGTTCGTAACGTCCAGTTCCGTTGTAAAGACAATTTTACAAAAAAAGCTGTCTGAAAACCGGAATCGCATCTTAATTCCAAGCGATGCGTCATGAGGCATATGCACTCTCCCTCCACAGCAATTACGCTTTTACGACGCCTATGCGCGTAGTTGAGCTCTCTTTAAAGTCGTCCTTCTCCCCTTTTTACGAGCGCGCGCGCGCTCGCATTCCCGTTCCCCCGGTGCCCAGACAAACGCCGCGGTCGCGACTCTAATCGACGAATTATCGCGACGAGCTCGTACCTCAATAATGCAACGCGTCGCCCGGCGTCGTTCGTTCGAATTAACTCGGCACGAATTAACATTCTGACAATCCTCCGTCAGCATGTTGATCGACGTCGCCGCTGTTTTCCCCAGACAGGCAGGTTTGGGATTATCGCCGAGATGTAAAATGTAAAGTGCGCATTTTTCTCGCTGCAAAATTAATTTTCGGAGTACACTTCGATTAGTTCTTTTTCTCCCTTCTTCTCCTCCTTCTTCTTCATTTTTTCGGAATACGCGCGTTTCAAAATGCTGTAGAAAATTACACGAATGACAAGCTAGAAACGAGTACATTTTTTTTTTAATACAAATATTGGAAAGAAACAAATTTCGCGTTGATTTTCTCTCGATTGTTTCTTTCTTCTCATTTCTACGAGACAGAGGTAAAAATATATATTTTTTTAGGTAATACTTTGTTATTTCTAATATTGAATTACGAAATTATGTTTCTCTGCGAATTAATACTTAAAGCCTTTTTTATTCCTTCTAGTTTTTCTTTAGTCTCATTTTTTTAGTATGACATACAACATATTTTTAAGCTGCTTTATGAACTGTTAAGACGACGCGGGCTTCAATGCGACGTACGTTGTGCAATGGAACGGAATACGGCAAGGTGAATGCATTTAAAAGTTCACTCCGGTAATGAAGTGCCAAGGATAAACGCGGTTACGCGAAAATACCGGATTTGCGGAATCAAGTTCTGAGTGTAATCGGCCTTAATCGGTTTTCGTTATCGGTTATACTGATCGTATCGTAAATGTTTCAGGCGACGAAATTACAGTAATGACGATTACAGCGACGATAGACGGCTGTCGATACTACGCCCGATATCCGCGCGCATCAGCTCACTCCCGATATTTATGTTAATCGATACGGCGAGAAATGGACTTAAGTGTCGTTCATGTCGAGGGTTAGTTACATCGCAACGTCGCAGCACGGAATTGTATTGTATTGCATCTGCATTTTATCGATACCATCTGTATCGGATATTAACTATCTTTGCGCATGCAAATATTGTTTTTTTGAAACATTTTTATATTAAATATCGCATTCTTTCTAACAATTGAATTAGATATTCGCACAGATTTCATTCCGTCGTTCTCCACAAGAGAAAATTCACAAATGAAATGTTTTGGTTCGGTAAATATAGTTATCAAAGAAATATTCAGGTCAGAACTTTCCTATATTGTCAATGTTATAATCAAGGGCCCTGATTAATTGATTACTTTGACGCGACGCGACTGTATTGCTAAAGTTTCGAGTTTCAATAAAGTCTCGCAGAGTTCCAGATAAAACAATTTCTATATTTGTAAGTGGAATGGCGCAATAAATAATATTTAATAAGACGGAGATTCGAGATTTTAAAGAGAGAAACGTTCTCTGGCGTTTTTTTTTGGAATATACATATATCTAATTGTTTAAATATCTTAGCATTGAAAATATCATTCAATTATTTACAGTGCGAGTTTATAAATCTGGTCAGTGTACAGTAGCAATTAAATATCGTATCGATTTTTACATAAGCAATATTTAAAAAAAAAGTTGACAATCTTCAAATCTTCGTTCTTCCTGTTTTTCTTCCGAAGCCACAGATTACTATTGAAGTTGCACAACAATATCATTTATCTTCCATCAAATGTGATCGGTTTTATTGTTCCTTTCTTCTCAGGAAACCCCCCCCTTTTTTTTTTTACATTACCTTGACGAAATTACGACCGCACGTGTTGACCTTGAGATTTGATCGAAATTCGTCCTCGATATTTTCGACCTGAAGAAAAAAAGGACGTGAATCACCAATGAAACTCGAAAGATTCGCTGGGCGCGAATCTCAGCATTTTGAAAAGAAAGAAGTTTCGCAGACCGCTAAAAGTATCACAGAAAAGCAATCGCTTTTTTGAATGGATAATTCGAATCATTCGAGCTTGAATCGTTTCTACTTCGAATCGGTTGAGCGCGCAATTCCTATCCCTGAAATCTGCGCCCGCCTGCCAGTTTTGACGCATCGACGCGAATAAAGGATTTATTTTCGTCCTTCCCGTGAAAGTTGGCCGCGCCGAACCGGGGAAAAAAGGAGCTATCGAAAATTCTCTTAGAAAACGCGGCAGTGAAAGCTCCACGGCGCGTTATTTGCCAAGGTTTCTCGCCGCCGGGTAGTTTCTCCGGTTCGTATTATTATAGCAAATGCGGATCCCCCCATGTAAAAAAGTGGAGTGGAGAGAACACAGCGTGTGCGGCGTATATAGCGCGATCGACAAGTTGCCACGCGGATAGAAATCGATTTAACTGTAATTGCCGGGCGTCGTTATCCAGCGCGCTGCGCCGTTATCCTCGTAATCGACGTTGTACATACGTTGACACGACAGAAAGGATCCATCCGGTTATCTCGCCCCGATAAAATCACTTAAATATCCAACACCTCTTTCCCGAATTTAGAAATCCGGGATTTAGAGTTTAGAAATGTACGCTTAATCCGGTAATAAGGTGAAAATATGTAGCACGATTAAAGTGAGATTTATTGAACTGGAACTACTCTAAGATTTCAGATCCCGATAACGTGAAATTTTTTAAATATTTTAAATTAGATTTGGATTCAAAATATATCAATAAAATTGGTATGATTCAAAGTTATTTTAAAACTCTCTTTTATTACGAAGACACAAAAAAAATTGTGAAAACAATACTATGTTGATAGTACTAAGGCTTTCTCATAAACATCTTAATGTCAGACTAATCAGCAAAGGAATTATTTATTGTGTGAGCCAACAACACTTGTTTGAATTTCTCCATACACGTCTAATAAAATAAAACGTAATTTTTTAGAAATATAACGTGAGAGATTATTTTCATATGGATGGCAAACAGAGAGGGGTAATGGCAATCGATGAAAATGAAAATTAAAAGAACTCGAACGTTCTTGAAATCATCAAGTCTTTATATTCAATTCTTTGATATAATTTCGTTGAGTTTGTGCTACGGTTGCTGTGGGAACGTACGAACGAAACGCGACCTTCTTCATATATCATCGAAAATTGATTCCGAAATCCTAGCGGTTTCAAGTCCCTCGTTTTTAATAAGCCGTTCTGACTAATGCGAATACCTCCCGCGAGAGCTACCATATCTATTCTCGCGCAGCTCAAAATGAACGAATCTGTTCTCGGCTCGAATCGTGCTCATCGATCTAGTATAATGCTGTCTGTTATCTCTGTCGACTAAACATGCGATCAATTACTCACCGTATCGCACGTCAATCTTGGCTCGCGTGCTAATCGACGTTATGACACTCCAAAACGCGTGTAATAAAACGTGCGTTTTTGTTATTTGTGTTTCAGGTGAGGTGAATCGCTGGCTAAAGGAGGAAATCGGTCCCAAGAACTTGGTTTATGCACGGATATTACAGAGGGACGAACGAGCCGTCCCTCAAGTCTAATCCTGAGCCAGGGGTTCGAATACTTACTTAGTAAGTAGTAAAAACGACCAATCGTCCATCATGATCTCTAAGAGGACGTACGAGACTGCTGTGTAAAATTTTTGCAAAGTAAAATAAAAGTAAAATTCAGAAGAAGCGGAAAAGCGCTTGTTTTAAATTTCGCGTTGGATAATATTAAAAGTAGAAAAAAAATCCTTTTAGAGCTACTTAGAAATTATATAACCCATGGGACAAAATTTCTACAACTTTTGCTTCAAACATTTTGCATTCCATTAATTGAACTACTAATCTAAACTGAATAAAAGTTACAATGTGCACTTTCTATATTAGTCGAGGGCAAAAAATTTCACTGTAGGGTTCAGCGTTCTCGGCAGAGTATCAGTAACGGTACGAAAAGCGACACGCTCTTGAGCGTAAACATTCTATCAGAATGAAGAATAAAGAAAGAACGATAGCGCGATAAACATTCACGCATGGTTATCCTATCCGATACGCGATGGGGCTTCTTTCCTTCCCTTGGTGACGGTAAACTTCCTGCCAGCCCGATACCGGTGTGACAATGACCGGTTGGGTTATCTCTGCAGCGAACGCGTGTTCCGTAAAAGCTCGTTCATATGAATTTGCGTAAAACATTTAGATTTTTTTATATTACATGCTTCAATATAATTTTCCTTTTATCCTCGCGTACAATAATGATTCGAAATAAATTTTTTTAGTCTTTATCAAAACACAAACATGATTGGATGAAGAAAATCCTATTTCTTTCTTTCATAGCATATGATAAGAAGATACCTAAAGATTGATAAATTTTGTTGTGACTCTTATAAAAAGTTATGTACTTTAAAACCGATGACTAGTCTCTTTTAATGTCTCTTGAAGTTTAAAAAGCGATATTAAGGTGTCCTCACGCCCGACCCCTTGACACAAGTTCATTCGATATTGCAGACATTGGCGGGACGCAGGAGGAGGAGAGGGTGGACGACGAGAGTACGGTGAACCGGAAGCGAACGCGACGGTGGCCGGCTCGGTCGAGAAGGAGTTCGCGGCGGCGCCTGGGCCGCGCATGCTTCAACAACGAGGCTGTATAGCAACAGCAACGACACCCGCGTCCGCTACGACGGCCAGCTCCTCAGCATCATCATCTTCATCTTCATCGTCCAACATGTTCCCACAACAGTACTGCCTGAGATGGAAGTACCATCACAGCAACCTGCAGACCATGTTCTCGCAGTTGCTCGAGCGGCAGGCCTACTGCGACGTCACGCTCGCCTGCGAAGGCAAAACGTTGCGAGCGCACAAGGTAAACAGAGCAGAGATCATCGCGATAATGGCGCGACGTCAATGAGGCGCTTTCTCATATACCATGTGCATGGCTTGAAAAGGCACGACGGTCATTACGATTTGAAATTATTTACGTTTCTCAACTCGTTACGCTTTTTTGAAAAAACAGGCTAAATTAGAAATGGGGAGAAACATCGATAGACACGTGTCATTCTTTTTTTTTTAATTGTTATTAATAGTCTTCGTTAACTTCAGAATTAACATTGTAATTTTTTTTTAATTTATAGCGTGAAAGATTTCAACTCGGCTCTTTCACTTTTCAAATGTGCGTTTCTTGCAAAAAAAAAAGAGTAAAGAGAGATTAGAGCTTGTATAATCTCTTTAAATAATCTAATCGCCTATTAGGATTAGCTCATAACGGATGACTTGATATCACACGCCTGCTCGATTGCTGTATAAACATGAATAGATGCATTAATGCTCATTGATTAGTAGCTCGCCGTGGTGATAAGCATCAATCGGAAACATGTAGCACAGAACCGCGTTTGATATGAAAGTCGACGATATAAGGAGCCTTATCGCGAAATAGAGAAATTAGTCGCGAGTGATTCAGGATACGCGGAAACTCGATTTCCGGAATTTCGCTGTAACGTGAAATTGGATTTATGACTGAAACTCGATAAGTGGAATTTCACAATTCGATTTACGGGAAATATATAATAAAATTGCCATTTTCCTCGATATTTCATCTCGAATCCGGCTCGAAACGAGCTCAGTCCCTCGCTACATTGCGAGAGTTATCTTGTCAATTTTCAATTAAAATAATCGAGTCGATATAAGCTCCGCGGCAGCTACGGTACTTGCGTGTGTACGCGACCGAGACGAACTTGGTCGTCGCTAATTAGAGCTCCGTCCTTATGACTTCGTCTCTTGTCAAAACACGGTTATCGTGACGAAATGCCTAACTCAGTTTTCGGTAACCCGGGGGGAAAGACTAAATCGTAGTTGCGCTGCCAACACCGGCTCGAAATCCTCTTTCTGCTCGGAATTTCATTTCGAGCGCATCATGAAATGACGTTTTCATCATACACACGTATACGTATATATCACCAGTCAGCTGTTATTTTCTCTCGGAGCACTTCTCGAAATTACCTCGAAACTATTTCCAAAATGCTGCCCGGCCAAATGTATCGTCGTATATTGAGCTCCGTCTCAAAAAGACTACAATTTTGAAAAGTGGCATTCTCCCCAACTCAACTGAATGTTCCCCTTCTGACAAATCACGTCTAGGATGTCTTTGATGCAGAGGGTATCCCCGGCTCCCCAGTACAATTCTTTTCATCCGCAGTATTCTTTGACTATTATGGAGGAAAATTTAAAAAAAGAGATACAATTGAAGTTCTTATCTTTGACCGATGTAATCGTCGAATTACAATCTGTTTCAATTTGTTTCAATGGCAGAAATATAAACCGAATCTGTAACATGACAATGTCCCTTACATGTTCCTAACAATAGGACCCTAACAATACGTCATTACTGTGCTATTGTATCTCCACGTTTATTAATAAGGTTAATATAATCAAACTTAAATCTCGTGTCAACTACTCTTAGAACTTATCAGACGGTTCTCTCTTTAGACGGTTAGCTCTTTACATTTTTCAGATTTTCCAAGTTAAATTCTAAGCTAATATTATAGCCCAAAAATACGATCTTGAGACATCGGAAGTCATGTAGGTCATTGGCTGAATGGAAGCTTAATGTCACTTACAAGATCTGACTTAAGACAATCTTAAATATAATATGGGATTGTGTGAGTAAACGTTCTTAAATCATAAAGATATACGACTTCAGACTCCGTCTATCGCAAACGTCTCTCTCCGAGATCAATTATTCGTAAATAACATTTTGCAATATAGAATAGCCCCAGGTTGCGTATTTATGTGCAATTGTTTTCAATAGAACAATTTGTACTCCGCATTTGTCTGACATATAAATTACATACGCCCACTATTGGATTCAGTCATCCGAATTACGGTCTCGATGACTTGCTTGTCTAAAACAATCCGCAATCTCCGCGCCCCGCAAACGAGAGATCGCGCGTTATCTCGCCGTCGCTAATTATAGATGCGTAATCGGATCGCTCGGTTGGTGAGATCATCGAAAGTTGGGTTGACGCGTGACGAGTATCCCCGCGGCGCGCGTGTGTGCGTGTAGGTCAAACGCGGAAACCTGACGAGCCGTGGTAAGGGTAGTACCACCACACGCGATCACCATCGCCCCCTCTCTCCTTCCTCCTCCTGTCCGACTCGATGGAGACGACCCGACTCCTGATAATTGGATTCTATTCCCAGCCAAAAAACCCGGACGATCTGTAGCAGACGACGAATGCAATCCCGTCCACGGACCCCAGACTTTTGCTCTTTTTTCGCGTACACGTGTCTCTCGTTCGCTCCCCTATCTTTCTGCCCTTTCCGCCGGCTCCGTACCTGCCTTCCTCTTCATCTCTCTCCCTCCCCCCCCTCTCTCTCTCTTCCTCTTCCCAGTCCCTTTCTGCGTTTTTCTGCGTGCTCCGTGGTTCTTTTTCCATAGCGCGCCGTGCAGAATTTCCTCAATTCGTCTTATTGTACGTCGCGACGAGAAAAAAAGAGGAAGAGGGGAAAAAAAAGAGAGAGAGAGAGAGAGAGAAACACGGCGACCAGACGAAGGACAAAGACCAAGAAACGGAAAAAGTGGGGGTAAAAGGAGATGCAGAAGTTGGACGAGGAAAGATGAGGAGACGGACGGACGGACGAGCCTCGCCGCCTTGCCTCGTAGAAACATAAAACTTAACAAACGATCAATTTTCTGTTCTTTGTTTCTTACCGGGGTGGAACTACGGCATTTCGCCACTCTCTTTCCTCCTCGCTCCCCTCGTCCGTCGGCCTCCCTTCCTCCTCTTTATTACCCCCTTCCTCTGCCGCTCCCGCGTGCGCTTTCACCCTGTTTCTTCCCCTCGCCGGTTCCCTCTTCCTCGTTCCCCGATCTCGCCCCCCTGCCCTTCTCCTTCTCCTTCATCTCCTTCTCCGCCGTCTCCTGCTCTGTTTCATTCCTCACGTCTCCCTCTTTTTTTCTCTCTCTCTCTCTCTTTCTCTCCGGCGGCCTGTGCGTCGAAACGAGCCGCGCAGAGGAGAGGCACTCTATCAAAGTAGAGTACGTTCGGCTTGGTTTATTTTTTACTTTGGGAGGGGTCCAAATTGTAAAATCAATACTTCCTCCTAAATTTAGAATGCCGCCGACGCCGCCGCCGTCGCCGTCGATGCCGCCGCCGGCATAACGCGCGCGGGCTTTTTCATTTCTTTCTCCCGTAAGCGCGCGTCGCGGCAACTCACCTAACTCCCGGTGCTCGTTTGCGTTTCGTCCCCTTTTCCGCCGGCAAAGGCTGGCCGGTCGGCTGGCCGGCCAGCTCCTGCCGGCGATGCCGCCGGCACAGTCTCATTGCGAGTGTGTGATAGTGTCGTTTTAATTGAAGTATTATTATTATTATAGAGTAATATATAAGATACATATACATACATGAAAGTATTTTAGTTGAATATATTTTTGGTAAACGTGCAAAATTCCGAAAGAAATGTGCCAAAAATTGAAAACTAAGACTGTCCCGAAAACCCAAAGCCAGTGAGACGAGAGAGATTTTTCTGAAATTCCGGGATCATGATCTTTCGGGATATCACATTTCGTAAATTTTGAGATTCAGCTTTTCGGGACTTTGTTAAAACTTTTCAGGTTTTTATGATTTTTCGGGTTTTTGTACGTCCATCACATTTTTGGCAATCTAGAATTTAAATACCCCCTTTGCAATGAATATTCCTAGTTACAATGGTTCAGAATACTGAGAATAAAATACTCTCTTCCACATTTCCCTTTGAAAGTAGACATGTAAGAAGAAAAGAAACAGTGCCTTTATACATCGTACATTTTTGAACATGCAAAAATTGCCAAGTATGCAAATCACAAGGGAGTTATTTGAAAACTCATAAATTGCTCTTATATAAAATAGAACATGAAAGAAAAAAAAAGGAATTATTCGAGTCGCGAAATTAACTCGATATGACTACTCGAGAGTTGAAGTATGGATGCGAACGCATGTATATCGCATAGCTTTCGAGATGCCGGGCGGCGACGACAGCGACGAAAACGAAAGGGACTGTCGAGGCGACAGAAGTTGAGCGCGGCAAGCATTCGAAGGGAAAGGGAAAAGGAAAGGGAAAGGAAAAGGGAAAGGGAAAGGGGAACGAACGGGCGGGAGGCTTTGTGGACAGCTGTTTCCTCGTCTAGCACCACCTGCACCCAGTTCGCTTGTGCGTGCAAGACACATTCCATGAAAAGAAAGAGACAGTCACAGGAAAAGCTCTCGACCCTCGATGACGTGGCTTTTTCGAGGTCCTTTCCCTTCCGTCTCAACGACTTATGAACTATTTAGGTCGATAACCTCATTTAACTAACTTTGGTCAACGATTACTTTACTCTTTCCTGGTAAACAACTGCGCAGCGGTAGAGAAAAAGAATTCCACCGAACCACCTAACTGAGAATTCAGAGAACCGTCTCTTGCGCATCGACAATTTTAATTGACTAACAGTTTTACTCCTGGAACGATTTTAGTTATAATTCAAGAGGAAGGAAGAAATTTAATTAATTTTTCAGTGTCATATTTCTACATATGACACTACTATTTATATACTGAAAGAAAAATATAATTAGTTTTGGACTCAATCACAATTTTATAATATATCTAACGATACTTATGGTTAAAATAATGATGGATATAGTTCAGTTAATCATATTTCGTGTTAGAAATATTATAAAATTATGGTTGTGGCTAAAAGTAACTACATTTTTCTTTCAGTATATACGCATAAATTTTATTATTTTTATACTTGCATACGTTTGTCTCTTTATTATCCATCTTGTTAAAATTAGTTATTGCCAATCTCGTGCAGTTGTTTCATGTTACTCGCACAAACTATAATGAGCGGAGGAAAAAAGATTTAGTGCACTCATTATCGATGTGCGACCGGTTTTTACTTGTTAACAAGTATACGGTGAGACGAATAAACCCGGCGTAGCTGTAGCTCGCTCGAGAAAAAAGATTCGCGCTTTAGAAGAACGATATACACGGGTGAAATCCGTGGCAGGCGTTATCGCGGACGCTCGCCTTATTTCGAGCATGAAAAAAGGTTTGCCGTGAAACTTTCGTAATATCGAGCGATCCGGAAACTCTCGAAAGAAGAAGATTCGTCCGTCCGCGCGCGTCGACTGCTTTCGATACGATTACAAAACCCGCGGCAAAAACTCCCATGTATCTCTCCGCGAGAGGAGATATACACTTTGTACGCCGATGGTTATCGCCCTGTACTTGCCTTGTATTCCCGCCGGACTGAGCTCTCGGGAAATTTCTATCCCGCATGATTGCCTGGCAGGAGAGAAAAAGAAAATGGAGAGGGGGCGGTGGGAAGGAGAGCGAGAGATGGAACTTTTGAGATGCTTTAAACGACGTTCTGAATGTGAAAAAGAGGAAAGAAGCGCGCGCGCGCGCGCTCGCGGGAACAAGAAAATCCTATATTCGCTCGCGCGGATGACTCTCTCGCGTGTCTTCTCTTGATTTCCTCGCGCTGATACCGCAAGTACTGCAAGTATCTGCACTGATGTGCGGGAAACACGGCAGGAACGAGATACATTCAGTGAGAATAATTAATTTTGCTTCCCCCTCCCCGACTGGGGGGATTTAGAATCTCTTCCCGGCACGGAAGAATAAATGAATCTTCTGACGCTGGGTCGCGTTGTGTGTCGGTGCGATTGGGAAATTAGTTTCTGTTTAATTTATCAGATATTTCATCGACAGCAATATCATATTTGATAAAAAGTACTCGACAATAATATATTCTTACGTTTTGTTGCAACATGCTGCTCAGATTGGACAATCGGTAAAGAGTATTTAACAAGAATAACTGCGTTTATTGTACATGCGGAAAGTAATTTTTCCTTTATATTAAATTATCGGTTGTTAAGTGTAATGTAAAATGAAGTATCATCGTAATCTTGCTTTGTCGTCAGAGCTACGCTTTCAACAATATTAACTTTTATCATTAAATTTCAGTATGTAGATAAAAATGTGATATATGATTATATATAATTATCTACGTGATTAAATTTAATTTTCTTTGTATGAAATTGTATTAATTTTCAATTATTACTAATACTTGACCAATAAAAGGTCCTGTCGCATCAAAGATCCACACGTACGTCACGATTTAATAAAGAGCCATTAAATATAAGAGACTCGCGTTATCTTTTCTGTAAGCAGCACGATTCTCTAAAATAATTGTTGAATTAAAAAGCGACGCGTACATTTTATCGCGTCATTATTAATTACAGTTGCGAAATGCAGCGTCATCGAAGGAGAATATCGTCCGAGCGCGTTCCTTTCTAAGTAGAGAATCTCGAGAGCGTAAAAATACCAGTTATCATTTGAACTATGCAACACATCGCTTTTTCCGATGACTACGTCTCGTTAATCGCTCATATTCTCCACCCGCGGTTGTAAACGCGATAATGCTTTCCGGGAATCTTTTTTTAACGCAAACGATCAAAACTAGGACTGTCTGAATTACTCAACGTCTGAGAAAGATGGGGACAAAGAGGGAAAGAGAGACAGAGGCAAACGGACTATTCTGTTGGACTTTAACGAATTTGTCTTTAACCGCTCGCCATAGCTAATTAATGAAATCTATAATAAATAATTATTGGACTCGCGATTAGCAAATGAGTGTCCTAAAATTGCATTTAAATTTTCTTTAACCGACCTATTTTTAAGTAACTGCTTTTGTAGATTTCACGACGCTTGAATCCATTTTCTATCAAAAGTTACCGTTTAACTAGACATGCTTTTCCAGTTTCTTTTCCATTAGAAGTAGCTATAAATGGAACCGGTTATTTCTGCGGATAATGAATCTTTTTTTTAAGCGCACAGATGCAAAGAGAGAGAGAGAGAGAGAGGGAGAGAGAAAAAAGGATGGAATAAGATTTTAATGTTACTATTAAATATATTTGGAAATAAACGCGGATATTCTTCGCTTTAAAGCGTTTCAAAAATTGGAGGACTTTATAACCATCCTACGTATAAATACGCGATGTTTAATTTTAAATAATGCGAAAATGTACGATATGTAATTTCCACAGCGTAAACTTTTATTTGCTGCTGCTAACCACAGATTTATTACAATTTAATTGCTCTCCTTTTGATATGCAATTGAAGCGCGAAACAAACGTTCGCGAGAAAGAACTAATTTATTATGATAGCATTGTGGGAACAATTTTCGATCCGATCATACCATTGCGACAGACACGGAAATTAATTCCGGCTTATAAATATTACGTCGCGATGTCAAAGAGCTCGAAATATCCTAGATTGAATTGATTACTATCTGCGAAAAACCAACAACTCATATTTTACCAAAACGGAGATATACATTCGTACGTGAGTGTATCTCCGTTATATTCAGTCTAAATTAAAATCATTTTACATTTTAAAAGGACGAAAGTATGTTTATTCGTCGCTATCAAAGTATACTTACAGATACTACGAAATTATACACTCAATAACAAACGTCCAGAGTATAAATTATGCATACGAGATATATTTTCTGTTTTGCAGCATTTCAAACATTTTTCTATACGTAAATTATAAAATTAATATAACGTTATATATATGTATATATATAAATATTATGTAAAATTATATTATTTAAGAAGAAAAATCTTAAGCTGCGCGCGCACAGAAATACATAAAATGTAAAGAATATCTTAAATATAATGATACGTTCGAGGCATATAAATGTATTAATATCTTCAAAGCAAGCCTCACACAAAGCATAAGCTTTTTTTATTCGTCCGCCAGCTAGTCGATTGACGTCACGAAGTAGATATATACCTAAAACGATGATCGTGTCTCGACGTAGGGCGGAGTTCGAGCCCGATGACAAGCGATATTTCGGGCATTTTGCGGCGAGAGGGATTATACGGGCAGTATTAACCGGAATATGTGTGTTAATGTTAGTTAGGTACGCTATCGACCGAGCCACGCGGCGTGAAAAGAGAACGAGAAAAAACGACAGTGAGATTCCACGCGTTCTCGACCGTAACGATATCTACGTCTCGTTCTCAAGATGCACACCAGGTATTACCCCGGTGCGTTGCGGGTAATTATGTGCCGGCGTACAGAGGGGCTGCCAGGTGCTAAGGTCGTTAAACCCGGACATCCTGCGTTCTAAAAACGCGACAGGCCTCTCTCTAATTGCACAAGTAATAATACGATTTGACGTTCCCGCAGCGCGGTCTCGAATTTGAAGCCGGTTGCTTGGGAATCGACCTGTGCAGGATGCACGTATCGTTGCATCGCAACCGCAAATCGGAGACGCCCCGCGGCGGAATCGAGACAATTTTTCTCGACGGAGCTTCCTTTCGCAGCTTCTCGTAATAATTAAATCTTGAATGACTATTCTGTCAAAGTAAGATGCGCTCGAAGTGAATCGACACTGAAAAAAAAGATTGGTTATAATGATCCAGTCTTGATAAAAGTTACCAAGAACCTTGGTGAAATAGTTTCAACCAAACATATAGGTCGTTATGACAAAATAATGTTATAAAAAATGAAATGATTATAATTGTTATCAAGCATTTTGTTATTGTTATATTTGATAATAATAATTAAGTGTTTTAAAAATTGCATTACTAAATGCATCTTATAAGTTTACCTAGAATTTTTTTCAATGGAAAAAAATTGAAAAGAATCTAGGTAAACTTATAAGATGCGTTTAGTAATGCAATTTTTGAAATATTTAGTATTACTAAATATAATAATAATAATAACAAAACATTTGATAACAATTATGAATATTTCATTTTTATAACATTATTTTATCATAATAATCTGTGTGTTTAGTTGAACCTATTTCACCAATGTTGTTGGTAACTTTTATCAAGACTGGATTATTATAACCAATCTTTTTTTTCAGTGGACAAATAAATTTTCTTATATAACTCCTTGGAGCAATTTTCAAGAAGTCTTTCGTAGGCGTTACAAAGGATCAGAGTGTCCACATGCGCGAGATGGGTAATGACGAGGAAAGGACGAGAGATCCCGCGGCGTATTACCTGTTCGAATTTTCGTCCGAAACGAGCGGTGCCGAGAAACTCCCGCACGTACGCTAATAGGATTTTACGAGCGACGCGTGGCGAAGGAGAGATCGTTTCGCGAAATTAACACTCGTCGGAGCGAGTGAACTCGTAAAAAAGTATAATCGATATTTTCGTACGGGCATGAGTACTTTTCCCCGACGGGGTCCCTTTCTCCTCTCTCTCTCTCTCTCTCTCTCTCGCTAGTACATATACATGTACATATATATTCGTCGTTTCTCACTCACTCGCTGACTCACACCTCATTCACCGACATTCATTCCACCTCTTTATCTCCCTCGTCTCGTCTATTCGACTATTTTACTCTATCCGCTGATGAAGCAGATATATTTCTTCCTCTCTCAACCTACCTTTTAGGGGCTGCCACGTGAATCACACTATTCGACCCCCCTGCCTACGTATAACCGCGAACAACCCTCTCTTCGCCTTCCTTCACGCGGCTGTATGTGTGACAGTTTGCAGCGTAAGAGATTAATTCGCTTTACTCGTATCTCATATGCACGCTAATATTTATCGGGGCTTAATATTTTACATTAGACCGGCGGCCGCATTTCGCATACACGTCCCACTTACGCCGGCGTTGCTCGCATCAACGTTCATTTACATTACGCGACACGTGTGCGTCCAGTACAGTTCGCGACGTTTTGTTTCGCCGCGATGCCACCGATGCGAAAATCGGCGGTGGGCCATTAGCACGTGAAAAAAAAACAGATATGTACATACACCGCGAAAATCATACACCAAAGGTAGAGCGCGTTGCGAGTTTGAAAAAAAAAATTGAAAAAAGAAGATCGAAGTTTCGAATAAACTAAGGGAAACTGCATGCAAGTGATACAAATACAGATTTCACGCTCTCCGAAAGCTATCGCGAGGTCGAAAATATCTCTTGCACGTGCAGATTTAATTAAATTGGTTGGATTTCAAAGTTTAAGGAATGCTAAATGTTATTTCTGCTACACATTTTTGTCTGAAAGCAGTATACAATAAAATATAGACCGAAATTGCACTTCTAACTCTACTACATGTATAATTAGAGAATATGAGTTTTGCTCCTCTCTCATGCAATAAAAAAATAGAGTACGGAGTTATAAACGTAGGAATTAAAAAGAGATGAAAGATAGAATGGTGTGCTATATGGAGGAAATAGGTTATTTTAAAACACATGCAAAATGTAAATGTAAAGTATGGAGGATTATAAAAATTTCTTGCGGTTACATAATTTTATAATCCGGTTCCACAGAAGAGTTTTGCAACTTTAATGTCGCAACTTCAATTACCGGAGTATAAATTGCCAGAAATAATGAACCGTCCCCAGAAGAAAGAAGAAAAAAGAATCTGCAAATAAAATTATTGACGAATGAAAGTATAATCCATGATTTTAGATTGTCTGCGGCTATTTGTACGCTCGCCGAGATATTACGAGATTCCAGACATTTCCGCGGAGAAGCGGCGGGCGGATTTCGAAAAAAAATATTCGAAGAACAGCTTTCCGCGTGCGTAGACGGGAAGTGCGTGAACGCACACATCGGATATCCGACGCATCAGTATTTACGCATACTTCGGAGTTCGTTCGCTCTGAAACGCACAGCCAGCGCAAGACACGGCGGTGTGTTTTCTTGCTCGTTAAACCCCGCCGGGCGTGACGCGCGGCAAAACACCGAGATCCGCGTGCACTATTAGAAAATCCGCGCGTGACTTACGCGCGGCAGATAAGAAATTTTCTTGCGCCATCGCGAGCGGATAAGCAAGACGAAAGAGATTTATCCCGTTTGTTCCCGCGAGATTAAAGCCGACTGAGAGCCGCGATCGGAGATTGTCACGCTGATTGTGCTGACAGCTTGATGTAAATGCATGCAACCTTCTTAATTAAAGGTAAATCTACAGCGATAACTGATAAATTCTGAAAATAAACTTAAAAAGAATGAGTTGTAGAATTTAAAACGACACTTGATTTCGAATGGTCTTATTTTTGCTCTGATGTATTATTTTACTTCTAGCTTTATATCTTATTGCATTTTTCTCTCAGATCTTTTATTTTTGTTTTATTATGTTTTACACATACGTCCATACATCTCTTTATATGTTTATATTAAACGTGTTATCATTCAAATGCATTTTTTTGCAATTATCGCAATTTCAACAATGATATCTCAATTATGTGATTAAGAAACAAATCGATAATCGAAAATTAATAATGAAATCTTCGATAAGATTTTATTTAAAACTAATTTTAAAAATATGAAGATAAAAAGAAATATTTTATGAGATATATCTTTCACGGAACACGCGCGGCATTGCCAATAAATATGCACGCGCGTGTGCGACGTTCTATTCAAGCACATAAAGAATATTGTATTATTCTTTTCTTTCCGCACTTCTGGTTGCTTCGTTCTGCCTGTCTTCATTTGTCTCCTCTCTTTTCTCTTTTTCTTTGTTACTTATTCGCTTCTCAAAGTAACAGAAATTAAAAAATATTGATTTCTACTTTTCGTCATAATACTTTATGGCCTTCCGATCTCTTAGAAATTTTTGAGACTTAATCATCGACAGCTGTCGTGTGTAATAACATGATCACAAATTTTCAAATTAGAGAACTGGAAATGAGTTATAGCGACGATTATGTGTTTGCCAAGATTATAATCTGTATATCCAGAATTCAACCCTTGGCGCGTGAAAACTCGTTTCTCGCGTCTCAAAAAATTCTCAGAATAAAAATGTATCGCTTATATAAACGTTATTATATAATTCCGGGAAATCGAAGTTCGAGATGGCGTCTAACATTCCGCAAAACGTAATTTCGCGACTCCGGCCGAAATTCTTTAAAACAAGTTACCTCGTATCGATCCTGCAATTTTGTGCATGCGGAAGTACCATCGCGGCGATCGTTTTCCGCCTTTCCTTCCTTCCCTCGCGGAATTACAAGTAGAGATAAATTTGGAAACCAAAATTGCAGGCACGCACACGCAAACTGTGGAATTCTTCATTCAATTGAAATACGTTCATCATTTTTATTTTTTTATTTGAACATGGGAATTCCCGGAATGAATTATCATTCCACCTCATATCTCTTTATTCAGAACCTTCAATTCTCCACATCAACCTCTTATAAAACCGAGGTAGGTATATATGAGATGAGGGTTGGAACCCACCGATTACGGGGCCGACCGTTTTCACAGCCATCCGTCACATTTTTATTTTTTCACTTTTTTAAATCACATTGTTAACACGAAGATACTCGCTAACGACCATCCGTTTCTTTTTATCAGCTTTTTATCAGCGCCTGTTTTCGCCACGTAAATTTTGTTTCAGTGACCAAATATGATTTCCCGAAAAATGTCATGTTTCTTGACCAGATATGGATCGCGCTGAAAAGTCAGACAACCCCGCCTGCCGATTTTTGTTAATTTTAGTTTCGCTTTTCGTCGCGCTAGTAACACGTAATACGATGAACTTTCCGCGAGAAAGATATCGTTCGGCCTCTAAAATGGAAATCGCGCGTATACATTATTTATAGAATTATGTAAGACCGTTTTTCTGCCCCGGACCGATTTATGAGCGCATGAACGCAAGATCTCTCTCTCTCTTTCTCTCTCTCTCTCTCTCTTTGCTTTATCTAAATTCCTGTCGCGAATCTTTCATCGTCGTTAAACACGCCAACCATTCTCGTTCAGTATTCGAATCTTGGGTCGCCCCTTCCTCTTTGTTGATGATAATATAGTTGAATTATATTTTCGGTTCATAATGCAATGTAATTTCCATAATCCGCGATAAATTAATGTAAGACTCAAAAGCTGTGAATCTAGCACCCGATTTTTTAAAATTTAACTTTTTTATACGGGAAATGATAGTATGTTTCGTTTGTAGTTTCACCAATTAAAAATTATAAAAAATTAAAAAATGAGTCACTCGACATTGAGTATCTCAAATCCGCTCGCGCAGTCCTATTCGGAATCGTTCATAGTTGTTTTTAGTAATTTTCCTTTCGTTTGTTGTTGAAAAGTTCAAAAGTTATAAATAATCACAGATATTGCAAAATGCTAATTTTGCCACTTTTTGAGATATCGCAAATCCGCTTGTGCAATCCTTTTCAGTATCGTTTGTAGTTGTTTGTAGTGATTTTCCTTTCGTTTGTAATTGAACCGTTCAAAAGTTATTAAAAATCAAAAATATTGCAAAATGTTAATTTGCTACAATGTCGGATGCGACTCATTTTTTGAATTTTTTATAATTTTTAATTGGTAAAATTACAAACGAAATTATTGTTATTGTAAACAACTACGAACAAAATGTTATCATTTCCCGTATAAAAAAATTAAATTTTTAAAAGTCAGATGCTAGGTTCACATAGCTAGGCTCAAAGACTTTGTGACTCAAGATTGCTCAATATTAAAAAAGTTTTACTTATACTATTTTTTAAATTATAATTTTTCTCATTAAAAATCCGATGTCATACTATGTTTCTTAATAAGTTTTTGACCATCAATATTAATTAACCTTATAGCCAAGCGTTAATATAAAAATTTATTGAAATAAAATCCATTAAAAATTTAATTTAAAATTTCACTGTTTTTTCTCAAAAAGTATTTTGTTTTGATTCGATTATTATAAATCGATAAATTTATATTTTTATTAGTCTGATAATTATTCTGTTTTTTTTTTATTGCCAGTTTAACATTTTCATGAAGGAAGAACTTGCGTAAAGTTGTGTCATACTTGAAGAAAACAATAAGAAAACGCTGTATAGGGTAATACATTCATCGCGGTTAGACAATCGCTCGCGAAAACGATTTTTACAAGCTTCGAGACGAGCTCTGGGAAGGATCGGCGCCTTAAAAAAAAAGCAGGTTCGTTAAGTTTCTTGTCTCGATCCCGCCCGCGCGTCAGACACAAAAAAGGGTATCCCTTTTTCTTCCATCCTGCCTTTCGTCCTTCTATTCTTGCCGCTTCGCGCATTCTCTCTTTCTCTCTCTCTCTCTCCTTCTCTCGCTCTCTTCCTTTTTCTTCCTTCCACTGTCGTTCGTCCGCCAGAAACGGGAAACGCCTAAACTATCGATCGAATTACATAACTGTAGGCGGGGGCCAGTAATCTCGTTTTTATAACGAACTTCGCCGCGCAAGTGAAATGTCCCTGAGATCGTTATAGACGTTATGAGTTATAGCTTTTCTGAACGTTCGAAAGCGCGGCTTTTAACAGAGAATATTGACGTCGATACCGAGTTACCGACAAGCAATTACAATTGATACTTATACGGTGATGTCATAGATCTTGACTTATGAGAATTAATACTTGGAAAATAGTGCGAATTAAACTCGTCTTTTCATTTTATTATTCAAAAATAATTTTTTTGCTTCATATTCACAGAGAATTTACATATCAAGTTTACATATCTATTTTTGCGGCCGCAGTTTTTTTTAATTCAATATTATTGCAATTTTTTTTAATGTCGTTACATGGCAAAGGCACTTCATATTTCACAATAAAAAGTTTCACAGATAGAAACTAAGATATTTATATTGTACTCTTTTTTTATTTTTCCGAGATCTTGGAGCATCGATATTTATCGATATTTACAGATTTTGATATCAATGCCTCCATTCTTCGCTTAGCGCGCGGAATTTCCCGTTGCGATAACACATCGTGTTTCGCTTATCTTGCAAGCGCTTTCGAAAACTTTCCGAGTTTTCTCAGCTCGCACTTACTGATTCGCGAATATCGGCATAATCCGCGGAAGATGAAAATTCCGAAAAACCCGCGCCACGATAAGTAATCCTGTCCGACTTCACCTTCACACGTTATAAAGTCTATTTTCTAGAATATGCAGAATAATAGAGCATTACTTATTCGATGTCTGAGATAAATGACGTAATCTAAAATGTAAAATACTATATAGAATAATAGAAAAATATTCTTTCTCTCGGCACGAAATGGTTATGGCTATTTTTTTACTCTGTATCAAGATTTCCGCGTACGAAATGGCAAAAACGTTGTTTTTATGCGAAAGTCGCTTAATTGTAAAAATCGTAAAGATTAAAATTTCAGAGTATCAGCGTGATTTTTCGCAAATACCGATTCGCCTCGCATCGACGTTTGCGCCGCGGGCAATACTCGTCATTACGGCCCCGCCCGCCCCCGTCCATCCTCTCGCGATACGCTTTTATATCGATTCATATAAATAACTGGAATAATGTCCGGTCGAATAAATATTTATTGCGCGCCATTACGAATGTAAATTTCCGTCGGTATTCCGCGTTTCGCTGCCGCATTTCGCCGTAAAGCGTCTTGGGATCGATCGCGCGCCTGTCATGCTTCCGCGTTCGTTGTGAAAAAAAAAAAAAGAAAAACAAGAAAGAAGCGACAGGGGGAACAGAGGGCGGCCGGGGGAAGAGACCGACGAGGAAGATCGACAAATTTGACGAAGCACCCCTTTTCCGCGCAGGCAGGGTCGTTCTCTCCGCCGCGCCGGTTTCTTTCCATTTATATTTCCATCTTTTTTTTTACTCTTGACGAAAGACGAAGCGCCGTTATGCACGATAAAAAGTTTAATGTCAGAAGACGTCGCGGACGGCGGGAGGGTTGGATGGGCGGCCGGGAGGGAGGAAGCCGGTGACGAGGAGAGAGGGGGGAAGGGGGTGAAAGTGCCCGAGGATCGTAATGACTCGATATGAAACCCGGGCAGTGCAATTTCTTTCTTCTTCTGCCCTTTCTCCCGCCCCCGCTCGTCTCGACGTCTTCCTCTTTTTTCATCGCAGTATTTCCCCATAAAAGCGCCCCGGCATAATAAAAAGCGTTATATAGCTGGCACTGAAAAGTAACGCGTCTATGCGTCTCTCTCTCTTCCTCCCGCCCCCGTCTCTCACC
>VBVR01002672.1:0-21285 GCA_011638315.1 Tetramorium parvispinum
GAACAAAACAGTTCTAAGTTCTGTTTTGTTCTTTAACCAATTTTGTTAAATCAAAATGATTTAACAAAATATAAGCAAATAACATATTTGTTTACAGCAACTGAACAATTTTGTTGGGTATATTTTAACCAAACTTTGGTTCATAAAACAAAACAGTTTTCCCAGTGTATCCCTGAATTTGATCCGCATTAGGACTCGGGAACCAAATTCAGATCAGCGGAATGTCTTGATCTTTAGTTTTTAAGCAGAATCAGAAGACTTCAAAATTTGAAAGCTATCCTTTTGATTGGATTTGTAAAAATATTTGCAATGAATTGAAGATAAAAAATTAAATTTCTTACTTGGAAAGACACTGTGATCGAGCCGCCACATTTGTTGTCATTTATGTGCCTTATTTCTTTTCCCAACTGATTGTAAGCAGAAAGTCTTTACTTTCGATGTCTTTTATAATAATGACAAGGTAGAAAAAGGTTATTACTGTACAAGAGAACAAAATTTAACCGAATAGTTTAAAAATATCACTCATTAGCGACTTTGAAAATTTTTCATCCGCATTTGGTACATGATCCGAATTCGGCCATCCTACCAGATCGTCGCTCATAACGTAAATGAGAATGAATATCTGATAATAATTTTTAACCCGATATATAAATCGGAAGGTACAGTCTGCCCGCTTCAATATCAATTACAAAATAACCAAATTACACACAAATGTGCACACGCGCGTGTCCTGCTCGTGACGCGGGGCGTCCGTTCCACAATATTCGACAAGCTGCTGTAGAAATGAATCCAGCAGACACGGTGTGTCGACCGGTGCACGACCGATTTCACCCGCTCCCTAACTAGGGCTTTTTCTATCTCACGTATTGTTGGCAGGCGTTGGATGCAAGAGAAATGGAGAAGTAGCGCAAAATGGGAGATGGAAGGACAGAGAGAGAGAGAGAGGGGGGGGGGATGGGAAAGAGGAAGGAAGAGAGACGGAAAACCAGGCCGTTTTTCAAGCCGCTTAACAACCGCCCCCGGGGTGTACCGATGCCGTCACACCCATCCCCTTGTCTGTTGCTGCTGCCGCTGCTGCATCGAGTTGCAACGTTGCAACTACAGGCGCAGCGGCGTCCCTTGTTTCGAGCGTGTCCACTGTCCACATGTCCGCGGGACAGCTAATAAACGCCAATCATCCGAAAGATTGCCTCTGTTCATACGGATCGTACCCGTTCGTGCCGCGCAGCCAGCCAGCCAGCCAGCCAACCTTTTTTTCTCAAATCCCCATCTGCGATCTCCTACCAATTACGTCGAGCTTCGTCGAGCAAGTAGATTCAGTCGTGCCGCGAAAAGTTATCAGTAAAGTCATGATTCTTATTCGGAAAAATGTCAATCTGTTTAAGATTCTTCCTCGGAAATTATTTATAGAAAATGTTATATTTTTTACATATCTTTTAAAATTCATTTTTGCAGGATAGAAAGACAAAATATTTCTTAACAATTTATTGTTTAGAGAATTAACAATTTCTTATTCAGAAAAATGTTAATCTGTTTAAAATTCTTCCTCGGAAATTATTTATAGAAAATGTTATATCTTTTACAAAATGATTTTTTACAAGACAGAAAGACAAAATATTTTTTAACAATTTTTTGTTCAGAGAATTAACAATTTCTTATTCAGAAAAATATCGCTCCGTTAAGATTCTTCTTTGAGAATTATTTATAGAAAATATGTCTTTTGTACAAAATTATTTCTTGTAAGATAGAAAGAAATAGTTTGTCTTTTTAACAAATTTTTCTTCACGTATTTCACCGCAAGAAAAAGCTCAAATATATTATCAGTTTTACTGCGGAAAAATCAACATTCCATTAGATGACCAAAAGATTGAGGGAAGAAATAACTGGCGTCGTCGTAATTTTGTGTAATTTTCTAAAATAACAACTCGCGCCGTCTTGAAAGAACGTTCAATATCAAAACGTGGAAGATATTCGCGGCAGATCATAACAGAACTGAGAATATTCTCAAGTTAAACAGCTGTGATACTGTCTGCGCTTCGCAAAAAGTAAATAGCGGAAAACCGGAGGCAACTTGGATTCGATCTCTTAACGGCGAAAAATAAATACCTTCACGTCAAATCCGACATCTATCGATTTTCCAATCGGCAAATACATTACACGTTCATTGGCCGCGATATTTTAACAAATGTTATATCGACTCCCCATTTCAGAATCCGCGACATTAACGTACGTTTGGTGGAATTAATCCATTTACTTATATATTAAACAACGATAAATAATGCTTTATCTCGTCGTGAATACCCAGTGTTCCCGAAATAATTCCATCTCTCCCATAACACGAAATTCAACTTAAATGAAATCTGTGAAGTTTCCGCGTAGTTATTATTAAGGAAAGTTTTCAGATATGATATTCGAAGTTTACCTGTTGCTCTCAAAGAGGGAGAGCCGAAACTTACCGAATTATGTGAATACAAATGGAAATTATTTAATAGAAAATACATTACTGTCGCGTGAATATCCAGTTAGATTGAATGAACGCGGGCGTGTGTGTAAAAAGCACGGTAAGGCATCCCTCTCTTCGCACAGCGCGGAGAAATGGCCTGGAACACGCTATTATACGAAACTATTCCGCCGCATTTCTTCGTGCCGCATTACGTAAATACGTTTTTATCCCGCAATAGAAATTTGCAAAGGCGCACCGTGCTTTATACGTTAAAGGATAATAGCGTTGTAAACTTCATTCGGACGTAAAAAGCTTGCGGACTCGACAATTTATATGATTGAATACCGAAGCAACTTCTAGAAAGGCGTCTGTATAATTCCCATTGTCTTCCATTTTTTTATATATATTTTCTTTCATACGTATAACGATATATAGAATTTAGAAATGTATATTTATTGTGTTGTATGTGTTTCATTGGAAAAAAAAGCTTCAGCGCAAATACGTCGCTCAAAAGGCATATTTGTTGCGAAGACAATGACGAGAACAATATCCCAGGTAGGATACAGGGAGGAACATGCTCGTGAAATTGATTCCACGCTACAGTGAGTGTTCTACTAGAAAAAAAAAGTTGGCGCGCGCGCACGGGCCACTTCACAATAGACCGAAAATGGAAAGTTTATTGAGAGTACGAAATATCCAGCGATCGCGCGCCGCGAACTGCGCTTTAGCAGTGCATCGCCCTAGTTTTCCGCCGTTGCCAAAGAAGTGTTTAATAAAGTGAGCACGGGGATGGCTTCCTCGGAGTTTCCAAATAGCGTCGCGTGCCGGTTGCTTTGAGAAGGCGCCCCGACTACGGCTTCCGATAGGTTCGATACGTTCGATACGTGTACTTATACATTGTCCCGCGACGAAAGTAAGAAAACGAGCGAGTCCGAACGGCTTCCGCCGAAACCACAAAAATTCGAAAATTAAACGGCATTTAATGATTATAAACGCTGTCGCAGGTGAGAGCATAATTCCGCTCGATAAATATTCATGCGGGATGACAATCGGAAAGCTGCGAAACTAAACAGCTTTTATTTTGAATGCAGCAATGAATGGACAGAATAAAGTTAATTAAACACCAGTCTGCAGAACAACCCGTCACTTGTAATTAATACGCAGTGCAAAAAAATACACATTTGTAAACTTGAAAAAACAAATATGGAGAAGTCGAAAATTTTTGGCTAATTGCCAAGTCAATGATATACATATGTATATTGAGAAAATCTCGGCACTGACATTTTTATGAGAGGATTTACCTGGAACTTTTCGAAGGTGCAATTACAAATACATTTTTTAAAAAATCTGGTTAATTAAAAACGGATGAATCAGAAAATCTTGTAGAATTAATCAAATATCCTGATTATTACAAGTTATAAAGTATTGAGTTCTATTAATAACCAGATTACACCTAAAAAAATAACTTTAATATACGTGGAAGCCTCTAAATCTTAGAGGATTTATTCTTCTATTGACTTCAAAATTCCTCTGAAATCAAGAGAAAAATAACATAAACAAGAGTATTTAAGTGAAAAACAATTATTTTTTTACTTTGTCGAAAGAGCAATATGTTTGCTGTAAAATAGTATAAGTTTAGAACATGAGATTATATGAAAAAATCACTTTGAATGTAAAATACTTTTTTTTATGTATTTGATCAATCCTACAAGATTTTCTAATTCATCCGTTTTTAACCAGAATTTTGTTTCAGTGACATTAATGCTAAAAAATGTATGTAATAGCTTTCAAAAGTCTCGATAATCACGCAAGATAATTTAGACGATTATCACTTGAAAAACATACTAAGCTACGTTAATCAGCTAAATTGGCGGCTCTTATTCACTTTCTCATTTACTTTTCGTACATTCCGTCCGCATTATACCTGTATACGCTAATAAAAAGACTGCGCATTCACTGTGCATTCCCAGCAAAATAAAAGCTATTCAGTTTTCAGCAACTTGCCAATGGGTAGCTCCGTAGCTCTCGCCTCGAATCTAATCGATGTAAACCAAAGGCGCTCGTACTACCGCTTTAATTCCGGACGAGGATTGAATCGAATCCTTTGGCACGAAATCCAGGTGATATTCCCATCCTCCGTGAAGACGCAGAAGAGGGCACGAAGCCCCTCTATGTTGCGTGGGTTGAAAGAACGACGCGCGGTCCTCTCTCTCTCTCTCTCTCTCTCTCTCTCTCTCTCTCTCTCTCTGAAGTCGGAAACGCGAGAGGAAGAGAGACAGAGAGAAGCTCCAAGGCGAGGCGACCTCGAGCGCAAAGGGTTAAATAAGGCGAGAGGATCCGTATCCCCCTTTGAAGTGGCGGTAATTCCCCGGGGGTTTAGACAAACGCGGCCCCCATCGTATCGATCCCCCGCGCTCTCTCGGAAGCTGCGCTTTTTATTATCGCTCCGCGCCATCGGGCGCCGGGGGCGATAGCGCGCGCGAAAGGGCTTAACTTCGCGCCGCCCCCCCGCCGCCCCTCACCCCACAATGGCAGCGGCGGCGGCGCGTCGTAAATAACCGCGGAATAATTCCGCTGGCGTTCCATTTGTAACGGTAAATTAGCAAACTACCGTCGCCGTGGTAGCGTCGTGCCCGCCCCGCTCCGTCGTCTCGGCGTCGCAGCCAAAGAGGTGAAAACACCCCGCGGCGGCGTCCTCCCCGGCACCGCCGGCGCTGTTTCGGTAATTAGCGAGGACATTACCCCGCAATTGCGCGCGGCACAATTTACCCTCTCGAACCACCGGGCTACACGGAGTCGCCGGGCGCTTCGCGGAGTAAAAGGAGTACAGAAAAACGTCGCGCCCGACGCGTCGGGTCGTCAGGGGTTGCCGCGGAAGGCGGTATGGGCGATTACTCTAGTTCGCTGGCGGGGCGCTTGTGCTACATTGTGACTCTGGGTTTCACTTTGGTATTTCGCTGCATTTCGCTGCATTTCGCGACGCGACGAATGACGGAGCGGCAGAGAACGGCACTCTCTTCCCCCGAGCGAACGCTTCTATCCTCGATGTTTGTACGTGTTGTCGTATTTAATTTTTAATGCGCAAACTTTTGTCTCTCTTGTTCCGCATAATTTCCGCGTGCGAGAGGCGAGGGATGGGAGATTTGCGTGAAAAGAAAGGGGAGAGCCTTGAAGCAGTTCTCTTGATATTAGCGCTGTTGGAAGCAGTGCATGAATATCAGACGTTTTTGGCGTGCGATGAGTGTTCCCCGTTTCAAGACGTCTATAAGTATGTGAATGTCACGCACAGAAAAAACGTTAAATTCAAATGTACAATAATATTCGCATGTATACACTGAAAAAAAATCTGGTTAAAAACGGACGAATCAAAAAATCTTGTAGGATTGAACAAATATTCTGGTTACTGTAATAAAAATTTTGGTTATTATAATCGAACTCAATCCTTATAACTTTTAATAACCAGAATTCCTATTACAGTAACCAAAATATTTGATCAATCCTACAAGATTTTTCTGATTCGCCCGTTTTTAACCAGAATCTTTTTTCAGTGTAAGCAAGAATATAAAATCGTCTTCAAAGAATTTAATAATCTTAAACAGAAACAAATCTTCTTTGTGTGAATAAGTTATTGTCTGTTTAAGATTATCAAATTCTTTAAAGAAAACGTTACATTCTTGCTTATATATGAGAGTGTTACACTGAGAAAGAATTCTAGTTAAAAACGGACGAATCAGAAAATCTTGTAGGCGTGATCAAATATTGTGGTTATTATAATAGAAATTCTGATAATTATAATAGAACTCAATATTTTATAACTTATAACAACCAGAAATTCTATTATAATAACCAGAATATTTGATCACTCCTACAAGAGTTTTCTGATTCGTCTGTTTTTAACCAGAATTTTTTTCAGTGTATTGTCGATTTGAAATTAATATTTTTTTCTGTGCACATTTCTTAAAAATTCACATATTCATAGGCGTCTTAAAACACGCATCACACGCCAAAAGTGTGTGATATTCACACATTGTTTCTAAAAAATAGGCCTGTTTTCGCTGCACTTTTGAACTAGAGTAATAAATCAGACTGAAACAAATATACTTTTTCTCGTTCTAAGTTATTGCACTAGTGCAAAAGTGCAGCGAAAACGAACAGGCCAAGGGTAAAAGCACGTGCAAGTGCAAGTTAAAGTTTATTAATAGTTAATTGTATCTTAATATAAAATTAAATTAAGATTCTATTAAAGTAAAAATAGCTCCGAGCTAATTGAAGCATCGAAGCACGAGGGTTTTTTCCGTCCATTTGATATTCCGATTCTGTCATCGGATATGTTTGATATTCTCCTGTGTTAGCCGGCTGTATTTAAATATCAAATCGCGCGAAAATACAATTTTATCAATTTTTTGTTTTATCACTCTTCGTAAGAGACGCATAAATTATAGTGTGGGGAAAACGCGGGGTACTTTGCGTGTGTTTCGAAATTGCGTCGCGTCTCTGCGAGTGTAGCGCGAATGCAGCAGTTGAAATGTCAACTGCTCTTCCTTGTTCACGAAAATAACAGCGCCGGATGCGAGAGAGAGAGAGAGAGAGAGAGAGAGAGAAAGAGAGAGAAGCGCGAATGTGTGCCAACAGGAGCATTGAATTATTCTCAGTTACTGATAAAAACGAATCTCGATGAAATTAGCATATGCCCGAGATAATATGCAAATGTAACGTAAGCACGTGAATTGTTATTGTGAATTCAGAAATATTTAATGATAACTTTTTCGATTTGTTTACGAGAGCTGATTTGCTCGCGCAAATTTAAAACAGCTTAACCCTCCGAGATCAGACGAAAATTCAGGACCCAATATTTTTTATTTTATTTATACGTTTTTAAATAAAAAAAATATTTTACTATAACTTGTTGTGTGTTTTATTTGTAATTCAAAATACATTAGTTAAATGTGAAAATAAGTATTTTTCACATCTACTCAAAATCTCAATTTTAATTCTTAAAATAATTGTTTTTTTAAACATCTATATAAAACATATTTTTTTCTTAAAATAACATTATTTCTACATCATTTTCAAATTGTACGCTATTTAATATTGAATCCAAAAAAGATACGAATTTTTTAATTAAGAAAAAGTATTTTTCCGATTATTTTACTTTTGATTTTGTTGTAAAAACGTAGGAGCACTTTTCGAGTTTTGTACAATAAAAATGATTGAATAACAACTTGAAGATGTTTCATGAATTTTTATAACTTTATTGATGCACATCAATTGGATTTATGCATTGAGAGAAAAATATACTTTTTTTTATATTTTACATCTCTTTTTTTCGAACGTTTCAGTCACAATAAATGTTCGCCACCCAGACGAATTCAAAGTCCACACTCAGAGTCCACATGAAAGAAAAAGAAAAGTTACTTTTGGCCTTAATCACAATTTTATAATATTTCTAACGATAATTATGGTTGACATAATAATTCATATGATTAAGTTAATTATATTTGTTAGAAAAATTATAAAATCATTATTAAGGCCAAAAGTAACTATATTTTTCTCTTACGTGGACTCTCAGTGTGGCCTTTGAATTCCTCTGGGTGCCAAACACCTATTGAAGCCGGAACATTAAAAAAAGAAAAAGATATGTCCTCAGAGGGTTAATCAACTTCTCTGCTTTGACACTCGCATCGTATCCAACGCAATAAATTACCGTTTCGATTTGACGACACAGATACGAAACGAAGAAACACGTCGCTCAAAATACTCGTTGTTAACATTATCTCCCTCCGGAAGGGCAGGTCTTTCAACGTTATCGACCACCGACCGCAACATGCGACGGCGACGCCAGAAGTCGAGAAAGTTGACGAACCTTTTCTCGGAAACAAATAATCGCATTACTCGTGGAAACATGCGTCTCGCGCTGCGGACGCTGAAGAGCCGTCGCTGAAATTATCGGGCTCGCTCGAGGAGATATCGGAGAGGCAGCTGAACCGTATATTAATTCCGCGCGGCGCTCGAGGTCGTTCTTCGTGGGTGCCAGGAGTTAAAAGCCACCTCTCTCCCTCTCTCTCTTCACCAACGTACACGGATTCAATCCGGAAACCCCTGGAGCTTGCAAAACAACCACGTGCAGCTTGACAAACTTACGTCGATGTGCACGGCGATGTGCGGGGCGCGGCGCACATAGGGTCGGCGTGGCAACGTGTGTGCTATATAAAGCCCTGGCCATGGCGCCCTCTATGTGCACAGGACGGCGGGGGTTGCACATAGCGGCGGCGGTATATCGCGAAAAGGATACTCCGCGCTGCATGCGCTGGCACATAGGCCAAGGTAAGTAACTCGGTTTATCTTTAGCCCGGGATCACCGTCCGCTGACGAGTTTTACGGCCGCGCCGCATTCTCGGGCAAACATCTCTTTTCACTTTCTCAGAAGGGACTTACGGGAAACGGGCGAGAGGCAACATAGGGCGGAGTGTGCCAATTTGCGTCGCGCCGGAGAAGAATTACGATCTCTTCGCCTGCCGCACCGCGCAGCGCCGCGGGGCTCGAGTAGAGTGCTCGTTGGATGCGTTTACGTTTTTCGCAGACGGAAAGTCGCGCTGGATAACGCCGCGCTAGATACAGAGGAAGGCACCGGCGAACACTCGCGGGGATTACATTTGGATAAATCGACGCGATCCAGTCGCGAGAGAGATTCCCTCTTACGCTATATTTGCGATAAATCGTAATAAATGCGGGGAGGACCATCGGGGAAAAAATGCGCGAGGAACTTACGGTCGGGCAGTTATTTTCGCGGTATTTGCAGCTATTACTGTTGCCAGGGCATTTCCTCTCTCGCGGTACTCGCATAAAATCGTAATAAATGTTATTGAAATAAATTTCGTTAAAGCGAAGGGGAGAATAACACGCGGGAGTTTGTACAATGGTGGGAAGATGCGTGGCGTTTTATAATGAAATTTTTTTACATCTGAAACGGCTGTTTATGATGAAAACAACGTATTGGGGCCTGGGTGCGCGATGGCATTGATTTTACGTCAAACGTTGTCGATAACATTATTAAGGCATGTAACTGAGCAAACTGTAAAAAGGATATTGAAAGTTTCTCACTCATTAATGTGACGTGATCAAATAGCATTCGCTACCTGGTTAAAGCGAGTGCAAAAATGAAAAGCAGCGTTGAATCGAATGACATTGAACAACGTGTCTTGTCAAAAATTTGACGGGGAAAAGACGCGAGTAATGCGCGGAAGATTGTATCACTTTTCGCGATACATCAAGATGTTCAGTCGAATATTACGGTATAAACGGAAATTTTCAAAAAATTGTTTAATTATAGGATAGCGAGACTCAATCAGCAGTTTTGCGAATATTGATGTTCAATTTTTTTACGATGTTACGTTCTTCGTAAGTTACACTGAGAGAAAAATACACCAAGAAAAAAAATTATTTTGGTATACGTAGAATCCTCTAAATTTTTAAGGATTTTACTCTTATATTGACCTCAAAAGGATTCCTCGGCAAGAAAAAAATAGTATAAACAAGGGTATTTAAAAGAGAAAAAAGTATTTTTCATTTTATTGAAAGAGAAATGTGTTTGCTGTAAAACAGTAAGCTTAGAATATAAGATTATAGAAAAAATCACTTTAAACGTAAAATATTTTTTGGGTGTATAGTTACTTTTGGCCTCAATCATAATTTTATAATATTTCTAATACTAATATGATTAACTTAACTATATGCATCATTGTGTTAACCATAATTATCGTTAAAAATATTATGTAATTGTGGTTGAGGCCAAAAGTAACACATTTTTCTCTTTAAACGCTTTAACATGCTTATAATAACATCTTATTACAATTTTTTCTCTAAACTTATTGATAAAATTTAATTTTTGTACGAATACAGTAGAACAAAGATAATAATGTTTTAGACGGACATCAGTTAGTTTAGTATCCCGGATTAACCAACTTTGTATAATTGCGCTGAAGATGACTCGAACAAGAAGTGAAACGTTCGAAGAATATAGAAACTTACGAAGAATGTAACCTATCGTAAAAAAATTAAACGTTAATATTCACACCATGGCAAAAGCTGATTGATTCTCATTGCCCTATTAAACAATTTTTTGCAACTTTCGAGAATCCTTTATATTGTAATAAACGGAAACATTTGCATTTCCGTGCTCAAAACCGGCGCAGGCGCATTATTTTCCTTAATGAATGCCGAATGCCGCGTTATGCCGCGGTGTTTCCCTTGCAAACGGCCGCGCGGACGGACGAACTCGATTCAGGCCGTGAGACGAGACGCAGTAATGACAATTACACCGCGAGCGGAATACACTTGACACCCAAATGACGCCGGGCGTGAATTATCTCGGAATGAACGCGTTATTTCGCTCTGTAACGGGTCATAAATAATAATACTGTCAGAAACGCTGAAGAGCCACTTGCTAATGACGGTTTTTGTCTCCTTCCGCGGGCGGACGCAAAAATCGATAGTATAACGTAACGGAAAGGTGAAACGAGATAAGATCTCTCATGTCTCCCCCTTTATAAGATCTCCAATTTAATCGACACGTTGACGTAATTACATTAATATCGTTTCACAATATACTCCGCAAATCGACGAAGTATTCATATTTTATAACGGAAAAGACGCTCTTCAAAGTCGGACGGAAAATTGGTAAAAGTCGAGCAACGTGAAACTTGAAGCGTTAAACGCACCGCGAAAACGTATTGCTAATTGAGCGGCGAGAGATAGACTATTTCGACCGACAGAGACTGACTATTTCATTAATAAAGCCCGTGCGCGCGCCCGTGTGTCGTGTTACTCTATTTATCTCGAAAACAGAGTCTGCTGTCCGCTCGTAACAACGTGACACACTAGTGTCAATTGCATCGCCGACATGCGCGTCATGCAACCTAGCAATTAACCCGGCACCGACTCACGCCAACTGCTTAGAATCCATATACTTGGAAATTCGAAACTGTGTGCTTTAAGCGGCCATTAACGTGAGTGAGAGAGAGAGAGAGAGAGAGAGAGAGACGTTCGTTATTGACTTTCACATTTGTTTACTCAAAGAAAAATGTGGTTACCTTTGGACTCAACCATAATTTTATAATATTTCTAAGAATAAATATGATTAACTTAACTATACATCACTACACTGCAAAAAATTCTGGTCGAAAACAGACGAATCAGAAAATCTTGTAGGCGTAATCAAATATTTTGGTTACTATAACAGAAATTCTGGTTATTATAAGTTACGAAGTATTGAGTTCTATAATAACTAGAATTTCTATTATAATAACCAGAACATTTGGTCACGCCAAGATTTTCTGATTCGTCCGTTTTTAACCAGAATTTTTTCTTACAATTAGTGTATGCACGAAAAAAACCACCACAGTTGGATTAATATGATTTGGTTGAACTGAATAGAATTTCTGATTATTATAAAGAAATATTCTGGTAACCAACCAGAACATTTATTTCTAACAACGGTCGATGTTTGATTATTGCTGATCTAGTTATAATATCCGAGTGTCTTATTATGAGTACACTGAACAAAATTTTGGTTAAAAACGGACGAATCAGAAAATTTTGTAGGATTGATCAAATTTTCTCGTTTTTATAATAGACATTTTGGTTATTATAATAGAACTCAATATTTTATAACTTGTAATAACCAGAATTCCTATTATAATAATTAGAATGTTTGATTAATGTTACAAGATTTTCTGATTCTTCCATTTTCAACTAGAATTTTTTTTCAGTGTATACTCATAATGACTAAGCACTTGGACATTATAATTGGACACTGAAAAAAAAGATTGATTATATAATTGGTTATAATAAGCCAGTCTTGATAAAAGTTACCAAGAATCTTGATGAAATAGTTTCAACTAAACATATAGGTCATTATGTCAAAATAATATTGTAGAAAATGAAGTGTTTATAATTATTATCAAACGTTTTGTTATTATATTTAGTAATAATAACTAAGTATTTCAGAAATTGCATTACTAAATGCATCTTATAAGTTTACCTAGAATTTTTTTTTTAATAAACATAGCACGATTAGATGAACGTAACATGTATTGTATAATTGATAAATTTGAATATAATTTCTGGTTATCACAATTAAATATTCTTATACACAACCAGAACATTTTATTGCTTCCACCGGAATGCAATCATATTTATTTGGTTACCTACACTAGAATATAACAACTAGACTGTAACCAAACTTGTCTGCTTGTCTTCCCCAGAAACGCGTTATCAAACTTGTCAAGTTAACTTAATCAAAAGTACGGAGCGTTCATTTTTCACCCGACACTCTGATTAATATATCCAGATTTCTGATTGATCCAATCAAATTTTTTTTCCGTGTATTAACCACAATTATCGTTAGAAATATTATGAATATTGTCGTCGAGTCCAAAAGTAACGATATATTTTTCTCTCAATATGAAAGCTAGCTGCTACGCTCTGCGGAAGAGATTCTTAAAAATATTTTCAAGCCAGGCCGCGTCTCTTCGATCGGATTAATAGCGATTTAACATTTGACCTGCAGGGAAAGCAAGTTCCGAGTGCCGTTAAACCGAATTAATTGAATCCCATCGTTTGAGATGTTCCTTTGATTAAAATTCTGTATCAGCCCATCAACCAGAGTTTCCCAGGTGTCTCGGCATCCTTAATTATAATTGGATATTCGAAACTGGCGCACAGTGCATTTATTTCACAAAGTTGAGCGAACAATTTGCATCTCGCCGCTTTACTTAAGATTTGTATTTGTGTCAAAGTCGTGTTCATAACATTTCGCGAGCGCCTGCAAAGTCGAATCGGAGAGATTTGCAGCGGCACGGACGTAAATAAAACACTCGAGTATCTTCCGCTGATAAGCTTAAGAATCGCAAAATAAAACTTTCGAAAGGGTAACTACCTATTCAATCGATACGGCGATTCTATCGACGAGGCGTCGACCGCGCAAATTACAAAATTACATCATTGGAAAATATTATGACATCGTCCCAGTGTCTGCAATTACCGTGATTGATCGCGCACGAATTCCACTGCATTTTCAACGTCGGGGAGATAGATCCAGTACGTCGCGGAGAGAGAGCACGCCCGTAAGACATGCCATTAGGAATTCCTCTCTTGAATACTCCATCATGTCAAATAGCATCGCACGGAGCACGCACTAACCCATTACTTCAACAAGCGAACGGAGAACTCTCTCAAAAGGGTAGCCGTTTCATCAAATAATTCTGCAATCGCTGCGAAAAGTAGTATTTCTATTTGTTCGTCTGTTCATTATGCTTACAACTTACAATCTGCGGGTTGGCGTTATTTCTCTCCGAGCGCCGCACACGCTGAAAGAAAAATATAGTTACTTTGGACCCAACCACAATTTTATAGTATTTCTAATGATAATTAGAATATGATAGGTTGATATAATGATGTATATAGTTAAGTTAATCATATTTCGTGTTAGAAATACTATATTTTTCTCTCAGTGCAGTGGGAAGAAAACTCATGTTTTTGGGCAAAAATCTGCCTACAACACAAAGCTTAACCGATTTGAATGAATTTTTTTTTAAATACTCGTGAATATTTATACTTTCTCGTGGTACTGCTTAAAATTTAATAATTTCTATTATAATATTAAAAAAACATGTCGAAGTTAACCTTTTGCTTCCTCGTAGAGGAAGCTTTGTGGGTACTTTGAAAAACAATTTAGTTTTTTTTAGAAACACGTTTTGAGATCTTATAAATTAAAATATGTAAGAAAACAACTTTCTTTCATATCTGTATGTATGAATCAAATATGCATTTGATGCGTTAATATGTTTGATTCATACATACAGATATAAAAAAAGTTGTTTTTTTACATATTTCAACTTATAAGATCTCTAAACGTGTTTCTAATACATAAAAAAATTAATTGTTTTTCACAAGTACCTACAAAGCTTCCTCTACGAGGAAGCAAAAGTTAACTTTGACATGTTTTTTTTTATGTTATAACAAAAATTATTAAATTTTAAGCAGTATCACGAGAAAGTACAAATATTCACGAGTATTTAAAAAAAATTCATTTAAATCGGTTAAGTTTTGTATTGTTATAAGCAAATTTTTGTCCAAAAACATGAGTTTTCTTCCCACTGTGCGCCGCAGGATCCGCAACACGCGTATCTTGTGTTAAAGAATTTCCTCGACAGTCGGAGGGAAGGAAGCGAGGAAGGTTTTCACCTCCGTTTCCGATACAAGAACAGTCCTGGGGAGCTGCGGAATCCGACATTCTCGAAGGTATTTCTCTTAAAGACGTCAGCCCCGCCGCGGCAATTGATCCTTCGAGGCACCGAACGGGCAGTACGAAATTTTACGAACGCTCCAACGTGAAACGGAATTGCGAGATTTTTTTTTCAGTAGAGCGGAACGACACGGTTGAACTTTTTTCACAGCGCGATCGACGTGTGAGACTGAAATTTTGTTCAAATTTCTTTCGTGAGTTGAGGAATTTCTCGCGACGGCACATAAATGTCTCACGATTAACTCCAAGTTAAAATAAAGTGCAACTGTTCGCTTCTTTGCATCGGTTGAATCGATTATTGTCTCTACTGATGTACTTCTAGAGACTGTCACATTTTTACAAAATGACGGAAACGCACTTGCTTTTCGCGGCAGAGGATAGAGAGAGACGGGCGCGCTTGTCGCGCTTCGTTCTACTTGGTCGTCGCGCGCGTTCAAATTTTTTCTCCTAGCGCTACGAGCTACGTGATTCACGCAACTTTCTAAAAAAACATTGTCGACTTGATCCAGATGTAACTACAGAGATTTTACGCGTTTATCGCAATTCGTCCGTTTCTACTTTATTCGCGCTGTATTTGTTACATATTTGTCCAACTTTTCAAGGAAGCGATAAAATTCTGGCGATAAATTATTCCGAACAAACGTAATCAATGACATAAAAACGAATCCCCTCCAGAATATTGTAAAAATATTACACTAGAAAAACTGTTTTGTTCCATGAAACAAAAGTTTGGTTAAAATATACCCAACAAAATTGTTCAGTTACTATAAACAAATATGTTATTTGCTTATATTTTAAATCATTTTGGTTTAGAGAACAAAACAGAATTGTGTAAGGAACAAAACTGTCTTGTTCTCTAAACCAAAATGATTTAACAAAATATAAGCAAATGACATATTTGTTTACTGCAACTGAACAATTTTGTTGGGTATATTTTAACCAAACTTTTGGTTCATAGAACAAAACAGTTTTTCCAGTGTACAATTGTCATTAAAAGATTGACAAATTAAAAATTTTGGATTTCACGATACATTTTTCGCTAATTGTCAGAAGCGTAGCACGATTATTGCATCCGTGATACGTGCGAGTCTATTCGATGTCCAAAAATAATAATCAACATGTGTTTCCAGCCACGAAGATAAAGCCACATTAATTAAACTGAAATATCGTTCGAATTTGTGTACGGCATCGCCGTAAATCCAACAAAACTGGACTGTGAAATCTATTGATTTGTCTACACGCATATATTAATCTCGCCGATCACGCGCAGCTTCGCACACACACGCCTGTCCGCGTAATCGCCGTGGCGACAATAAATCGTTATACACCGTGTACAAATTATACTTATAATATCATTGCGGTATAATGCAAATTTATGCAAAAGCATGGAGCGCGTGCTCAATCTCAGATGTTTGCGTACGTTTTATTGACATTGTAATTCTCATTCATACGGCAGAAACTATCGCTTATCTTACATTATGCATACACTTTATGCATAACCGCCATAACCGGGGGGGATAAGTAGCGGCGTAATTAGCGCGGTGTTAATAGTTTGTACTACTTGGTTGATACAATTCGCTTTCTTCTGCTGCGTGTAAACTCGCATTGCCTTGTTGAAACTCCACTTTGTCGTCTCTCGCGAGAACAATAGTGTAATTTATATGAATCCCTAAAAGCATAAAGTGAATTGCATACAGCCAGCGTCCCTGGAGGGATTTATTTGCCTCTAGCGGCATAAAATCGACGATAATATTTCAAAAAGCTCGCAACATGCAGCATTACCGAGTTAATTACATGATAATTCGCTGAAATTCCTTACGAGAAGAGAAATTTAAAATAGTCAATACTTTCCAGCCAAAAAAATTGAAATCTATAGCTACGAGTCGCGAAGAAAACGTTATTGAAAATATCATTTATGTCATTATAAGTTATATTTCCAACTAAGAGGAAAGACACAAAACACAAAACTATTTGTTAATTATACATTTAGTATACACTGAAAAAAAGGATTGATAATAATTGGTTATAATAATCCAGTCTTGATAGAAGTTACCAAGAATCTTGGTGAAATTCAACTAAACATGTATGTCATTATGATAGAATAATGTTATAAAAAATGAAATTATAATTATTATCACACGTTTTGTTATTATTATTATATTTGGTAATAATAACTAAACACTTCAAAAAATTGCATTACTAAATGCATCTTGTAAGTTTACCTAGAATTTATTTTTTCAGTGTGCTATTTATCACATGTATTTTATTTCGATTTAATCTTTTTAGGATGGGAAATTTCTAATAGGAATAAAATATCCAAACTGTAGTTTTCTTATAATTTGTGAGTCTTTTTACGCTCTTTACGATTCTGGTCTCATAATTTCAAAATTTGACGCGGTGGTTCCATTATGACGGACCTAATGTACAAATAGTGATACGATAGTGAAACTTTATTCGGTTTTTGAGATTGCTAAATTTGAATACAATTTTAAAATTGCAAAATTGAATTAACAAATCTTCATAGAACACAGTTCAACTTGTTTCGTGTATACTTAAAGTATGACAAGCTGTAATTAACAAATCTTCACGGAACACAGTTTAACTTGTTTCGTGTATATTTAAGGTAATGACAAGCTGTAATATTTAAAATTCACATCTGCTATATTGGAATTGTCATTTTGAGTTGTGCAATTTTAAGATTAGAAATGAACTAGTAACCTCGAAAATCTATATAAAATGAATTTCATACAAATTGCATCATTTTTTAAATTTAAATCTGTCATTTCAATTAATTTCATTTTGGATTCAAATCCAAATTTTTACTTCAACATGAAAACCTTGTTTGTATCTATGAAAATTGAACTAGGTACCGAAATAAAAGTCCTGATTCTAAAAGGAATCGCCTGTCCTGAAAAATTTAATAAATACAAACGTACGTTCAAAACTACATCTCTATATTCATGGCATGTTTCTTTTTCGAAATTACATTTTGTTTCTTTTGTGCATCAAGTTTGTTGATGACAACGCAATAAACAACTTAATAATGAGAGAAAGAAGCAACGATCGTTCTCTGATGGACACACCCTCACACTCACACACACACACACACACACGCACACACACACACGCACACGCACACGCACACGCACACGCACACGCACACGCACACGCACACGCACACGCACACGCACACGCACACGCACACGCACGCACACGCACGCACGCACGCACACACGCACACATACACATACACACACACACACACACAGAGAGAGAGAGAGAGAGAGAGAGACAGACAGACAGACATCGGGATATCGCGCGGCGGGCATTCGCTGTATTTACAGCGGCTTGAGGAACATTAAGCGGAACAAAAGAACGAGTATTCAGCATGCGGAGGAATGCGCGGCCTCTGACTTCTCTCTGGCTCGCACTTGCTTTGCCGGGGCGGAACCCGAAAACCCCCCCCGAAGCCGAAAATCCTCGGGGATCCCGCACCCTCGCTGCACACGCTACTACGGTTTCGCGCGTCTATTCTTCGCCCGCTTTGCGGCTCGACGCCGCTGCCGCCGCCACAATATGCGCGCATCCGACGTTACAATAAACGGATAACGAGCAGGTATCCTGCGTGTCTGATCCCGCGGGCTACCCTGGACGGAAATTTACACGCTGTAAGGCGCACACGCCGAATCTGATGGTGCGCCGTACATCCGTCTCGCGACGAGACACTACACGAGTTACCAGTTGCGTTAAATAAATTTGTACGTCGTTGAAACTTGAAGTGTTTACTATTTAATGTAAAATCGTGTCTTTTTCAATATTAATATGTCATTTTTATTTCTTTAAGGCTTTTGAACTCTCGCCGCAGCCATATTGAATTATGATGTCAGAGGCGAGAATGACACGCTGACTTTTCGCCCGTGCCATTTGCAAATAAATATAAATTTGGATAAAATAACGCGTTACGTTACTTTAATACACTTTTAAAATCTGCCGAATGCTATCCTTGATCCTTAATTATGAAGGTTAACAATTTGGCAATATTAACCTTGATGAATAAAGATCAAGAATAACATTCGGCAGATTTTAAAAGTGTATTAAAGTAATGTAACGCGTTATTTTATCCAAATTTATATTTATTTGCAAATGACATGGGCGCAAAGTCATTCTCTGACGTCATAATTCAATATGGCTGCGGCGAGGGTCCAAATGTCTTAAGTTTCCAATTTCATAGAAATTACCAAAAATCATTTGAAAGAACAAGTTTCAAGTTTCTTTAAAATGTTTTTTAAAAAATTAAAATGCCATGATTTTTCGCAGTGTTGAGCTTATTTGAAATTACAACATAAAATGTTGACATAAATTTATCTATGAGATCATTTTATTGCCGACTGTATATAATTACGATATTTTTATTTATACATTTATGAACTTCTCAAATATTGCATACAAAATATTTCCGAGCTAACGTTGTGAGTAGAGAAAACGATGTTGGCGAACAAATAAGATAAGAAGAGAGCTCTGGGAGAGCTCTGCTTTTATCCGCCTTTTACGCGGTTTTGTCATCGCTCAGCATATTGCAAATTTCCTGACGACGTTGTAGCTGGAAGTTGGCGAGTATTCGACCTTAACAACACACCGTTTCACGCACCTATCCTTCCTGTATTCTGCGGCATGACAAGGCCGCTGTAAACATGTATCCGGCGTTATAATAAACGGTTGATGGGCCTCATCGCTCGTAAGCTACAGCTGAATTCCGCGCGCTCATTCAACGAAAGCCACCCCCTCCACCTATTATGTAAGCTCGCGTTTTTGCAGCCGAAATTCCCTCGCGCGCGCACGCTCAGCCGGGGCACGCGCAAAAGCAAATATTAAACTCTCGCAGGTTGACGTTTAATTACTTGAGGATATATCTAACGTACTTACTTGCACATACATCTCAAAATCGCCATTACGATAGCGTCAAATTTACTTCTTTTAAAGCGATGCCGACGCTTTTTCAATTAAAACCTGATTGGATAGGTTACTTTATTGTTACCCCTGAAAATTAATATTAAATTCTCCACATATCGCGCAATATTAATTAAAATACCCCGGAATTTTTTCCCCATATATATTCTTTAAATTTAGTTTGCCAAAACTTTTTACCTTCGGTGTTTGCTCATAAATATTCAATATTTATTAAAAATATGTGCTGATTCAAAAACAGAAAGTTTTGACGCACCTCTAATTTAATGAATGAATTTAATCACGCATGGACGCCGGAGGAATTCGCATCCTTCCATATTTTCGCTTTTATTTCCAAACGAAACAAACGCGAACGCAAAAGAATGCGAAATGTGCGAAATAACATTTCACAATTACAATATGAATATTAGTTATGTTATTAACCCCTTCACTATGTAGCGGCCAAATTCGGCCGAAAAAAGTCGTGCCACCAGTGTGTTACGGACGTATTTGTCCGTGTAAAAAAAGAATTTACGCTTTTTCGATGTTTACAAAAGTGTGTACTCTAAGGTTTTTGGGATCGCTGAATTCAAATCTGATATCAGAATTTCAAAATTCAAAATGGCGGATCCAATATGGCCGATAAAAAATTATACAAATCCAACAATTTTCAAATTTTTGATCCACCATATTGGATTCGCCATTTTGAATTTTGAAATTTTGATGTTCAGATTTGAATTCAGCGACTCCAAAAGCCTAAATAGTAAAATCATCAAGAGAATCTAAAAGAACTTTTTTTACACATTGCGTTTACACAAAGTGTCTATTTTAGATACACTGCGAAGGAGTTAAAGTGTCATTATCTTATAAATGATAATGTCACGTTGAACATATCGAGATGAAGCTGCCTCTTAATGCGTCTACAATGCGGTCGCAAAACACATAGTCGTAAAATCATAACCAAATCGACCAACCACAGTCAAGCTTTCTTATATATTCTTGACTGTTGTTGGTCGATTTGCTGTGCGACCTTACGACTACGTGTTCCGCGATCGCATTGTAAACGACGCATAACATGTAGTCATCCGAAAATAAGCAAACAAAAGCGGCAAGACAGCAGAGGGAAATGCTGTCGGCCGAGCGCTCATGATGCCCGACACAAAGACGGCCATTATCTCGCGAAAGAATTGCTCATAACGAATGTCACGACCGACGGACTCTCCGGTCGTCGCCTTTGTGCCGCTGGCGAAAAATCCGCGCGCGTTAAATCTCATGCTTGTCAACCGACCACCATTCTTCTTCTATCTGCCTGTAGAGCCCGACGCCGCCGCAATACGTGTTCTGGTATCACAATGACCGGATGATAAACTACGACACCACGCGCGGCAGCGTGACCGTACAAACCGATCCAGGACCAACTCAGAGCCGGCTGACGATTCGCCAGGCATTGGAGTCGGACACGGGCAATTACACGTGCAGCGCCTCCAACACCAAGCCGGCATCGATCTTCGTCTTCGTCACCGAAGGCAAGTATAAGCGACCTAGTGTTGTTTCGTACAAAACGAACTTTCTTAATCAATATAACCCCCCGCCC
>VBVR01002673.1:0-21284 GCA_011638315.1 Tetramorium parvispinum
CGATTATATATATATATCGATATATAATATATATATATATATATATATATATATATCAAATAGAATTGTCCTTTTTTCTCACGAGCGTTGGAAAACGCAGTGATTTTAATTATCGGAGACAGAACTCCGATGATTTATATCTCCGATTTGTATTTTCGTGGCAGACTGGCGAATATCGATGGCAAACATAACTGAATTGTAAAAGCATGGTTCTCTTAATTATCTCAAGTAGTTTGTTCGTTTCGTCTATTTAACCGTTTAATCAAAGCTGCTGTTTAGTTTAAATATGCTGGAATCGATTAGCTGCGATATAAATAGGCTGAATAACTAATTCGAGAAAACTTTGAAAATAAAGTAAGCCTTCGACTTTAATAGATAACGAGATCACAAGTTCGACAGAATAATGAAGTGAAGATAACATCTTCCGAGTTGTTATTTATATCTGTTAAAAGTTATTTAAATCTAGACTTTAAGCATTAAAATAAACTATCCAATTCTCTCTCTCTCTCTTTCTCTGTGGAAAAATAATTTTTATGATTATAATAAAAAATGTAATCATTGCTTCCATTAAAAGTTATCTTGATCAATATTTCTCTTCGATGAAACAGACAGTATTAAATCATTTTTAAATATACATTATATGTACAAAATTAATGGGACAAAAAATACATTTTAATATATAAAATATATAAAAATATACAAAACATCGCTGAAGCGTCGATATGTTATAAAAGAATTAAATGCTCGAGAGTCTGTTTGTATTTTATTTTAATTTCATCTCGCATTTTCTTCACAGATAATATCTGTAATCAGTCACGTAATTGATTAAGTTTATCTTTTTCGCAAAGAATCACGATACTTTCTTCCTCCCTTACATTTTAAACACCTTCGACATTTATTATTTTCCACTTCGTTTCTTGTGACGGCATGACATTAATAATAATGCACACTAATTTAAGAGTGTGACCAACATAATTTACTGGTGCAATCCAACAGACATGACAAATTCGACATTCTTTTTTCATCTTTAGTTTTATCTTTTACATCCTTCTTTTTTTTCTTCTCTTTCTTCATTCGACTTGGGAGCATGTGCAATGTCTGCACTGGCTCTTCGATATTAAACCGTTGCTCCCGACCAGACATTCGCTGTGCCATTAGTCTTCAGTGGGGTAGACTTTCCATTGAATGCCGTCAGCGACGTTGTGCACTTGCAGCCCTCCCTTTCCCCCTACGGGCTCTTCCGATATTTTCTCCATTTGAGTATTTCGTCGTTTTCGCCATTTGACTCGCAATACGACTCGCGTTACGCGCGTCGGCATTCCCTCTTCTCTTTCCGCCGTCGCGGGACCGAGTTCACGGGGAATATAAAAATGCTGGAAAAGTCCAAGGACCACGGATCGTCCCATCGAGGATGCCGGAGTGGAATTAATTCCGATCACGAAGATGGCAGTACTCGCGGAATGTGCCCGAGTGCGCACACACACACACACATACACGCGCACACGTGCGTGCACCAGGAGATCCCCGGGCTCCTTCGTATGACAGAAACGTCGGCGCGGGACGTGGATTGGACAAATTCCCGTTTTTGCGTAAATATTTATAAAAGCCACCCCGCGCGGCGAACTCGTGTTTTTTTTCTGCCGTTAATATCGCACACGGGCGTGTTGAGCGTGTAAATATTTTGCATGCATACTGTGTGCGCAACGGTATCGACTTTATTACATCGAGAGCTCTTGCTCTCCTTGCCACCAGCTTCTTTGTTTTACACAATTTCACTGCGAATTGCTCGAGGCCAATCGAAATTGGAACGGTGAATTATTTGACTGCGCAAATTGTTTCCTTAAATTTAATTAAAAATTGCTCCCTGCTGCACGTAGAAAAGAAAGAATGTAAAACAGACATATTGACGGTTGCATTTACGTGATGATAATCTTTGCCAGATTTCAACGCTTATCATTGAATCTTTCTCAAATTCAGACTTTCTTAATTTAAAAAATACTTTTTATCCTGAGTGTAAAACACGAAAAAATTAAATGTCGATTTAGACGGTATAAAATTAAACTTCTTAATATTTCTCCGTTTTTTTTCTCTCTATATACTTAAAAGTGAGAGGTGCCCGAAGGTAATCAAAGATAAGGAATTCCTGAGCACAGCATGCCAGATTCCGCCAGGGTATATTTAATAAGCTCGCTCCGTTGGCATGCGCTTTTGGAAATAACGCTTCTAAATCTCTCTCCGCCGCTTATCGCTGTGCGGATCCGAGCGAGATTGATGCGCTGGAACGGGTTAACGCTTCATTGCCTAAGCGCACGGCAAAGCGGCGAGCGCGACCGTGCGGATTGCCTGGAGAAATTAATAAAAGCGCCGTTTGTTTTTAGCTTGTTAATCCACCGGTTGAACGCGCGTTGGTCCATCTTGCGCGCGCGGACGTGTCGTTAGTTATTCCCGGAGTGGCTCTCCGACCGAGAATGGAGTTCGCGCGCCGTTGCTTCGCACGCCACGGGGACTGGTTAACGCGTATCGCTGACGCCGTCGGATTAACTTGTAACGGCGGTTTGCCGTTTCGTCTCGTCCGGGCCAGCGCCCGCGGAAATCACGCGGCGCGATCCCAACGGAAACGTCGATATTCGACGGTCCTCTCATTTGTCATTCGCCGTGGCGGGCGCGCGGGACGCGCGGCGTCGTGCATTTTGCTCGATTAACCAAGTAATTTGGCGCGTTTAACGGTTTCGCTTTTCCATCGATCACCGCGTGATGGATCGGCGCCGGGCTCGGGATCGCCCGTATTTGCGAGTGATAACACGTCTCGCGCGATTACGCTCACTCTTCGGTGGCGGCTTCGCGCGGTAACGAGGCCCGCCGTTAAAAAAAAAAACCAACGTCCCTTCGTGAAAATTTCTGTCACCGCTTCTGTATCGGGACGCTTCGGGATTAATCTCTCCGAAATATTCGCCGTCGATGATATATAATCGTCCAATATTGTTGACTTTTATGACGCAGAACAATCTGCAATCATGTGCGTTATTAGGGGGACCAACGTGCATTTGCACCATGGGAAAGATAGAGTAAGCAAGAGAAAGAGAGAGGGAGAGAGAGAGAGAGAGAAAAGTTTAATTAAAAAGTAGTATTATTCAGTATTTTCTTAATATCAAATTCAATTTTATTCAACTACAATTACTCAATTACAATTTTCGAATATTTCTAACACGAAATATGATTAACTTAATTATCTGCATCATTATGTTAACCATAATTATCGTTAGAAATATTCGAAAATTGTAGTTGAGGCCAAAAGTAATAATATTTTTCTCTCAGTGCACATACATTCATTATGTTATGATGGGATGGCATTTTTTGAGCACAAGACATTTTTTGTTTAACAGTTTAACAATTAATAAAAATCATCCAATGTAGATTTACGAAGCTTCTGTGTTATACAAATTATAATATAAATTTAGTTAATAATACCTGTGTTTATTGTGTGCTACAAATAATGGTAAAATGTGTTCATTATAACGACTTTGTTTTCTGATTGTACATGCTCGATTAAACTTGAGTTTTTTAAAACGAGTTTCCTTTCGGATTATGCGACGTAAGGCAATAACATTAGAGTCTCGCATAGTTTTGCTTCATCAGTGTACGTGCCTAGCCTTGCTGCATATTGAAAGCATAAGGTGCAGCCCGGACACGACGGGCTCTCGCGAGGAAGTTACGCCCAACCTCCTCTTCGCATTCTATCAGTGTCACGTGTCACCGCGTGATTTATGGATCAGTCAACGTGTCGGTGTTATCATAAATCAAAGAAACCCTTTCTTTTTACGTGCGCCCGGGTCGGACGACACCGTTATTCTGCCTTCGAGAACCTGCTCCGTGGCATTGTCGATCGGCAACGAATTGGGAAGATATAATGTCTTCACAGTGTGTTTTATGAGTGTATGTATGTGTTAATCTTAGGATAATTAATCCGCTTCACCGTGTATTGTTAGCTTTTGGTTTAGAATGAAAACGCTCGGGTACAGCTCCGGTAGTAGAAACTGGCATAAATTACCGATATTGAGAAAACTTCTCGGGAAGTTTTGAGCAACGTCAACACGGAACGCCGAAGTATCTATTGACATTACGACGGACTGAAATTGTACGTACACGTGATTTCGTCTACCGTGCATAATGATTGACTAAGTTTTTATGGAATATTTTATTTATATTTATGTTAAAATATTTGTATTATACATACACTTTTTAAATATAAATATAAATAAAAAAATATATTTTATATATACATAGTAGATAATTATCGTGTCTGGATACTCGCTTCGTTATTATTTCGTAAAATATATATTTTTACGAAAGCCAAATTTTATTTATTATCACTAAAAACAAGACGTGCTATTCAATAACGGATTGTTTTTACGAGTTCATTTTCGTCAAGAGGATCAACTGACTACGAATTATTTTCTATCGAATTTTTGAGGAATTATAACATCGTGGTGATAGAGGGAAGAAAAGAGAGAAAGAGAGGACAGGTGCGTTCTCTTAGAGCGCAGCTGCGCCACGAGAAAACGCTACAGTTGCCGCAGAGTTTCTAGGAAATCATTTATTTATCCTTGCAGAAATATGCTTTTTTAAATATATCTTATATCTCGGTAAATGCATAATTTATACGACAGAGAGAGAGAGAGAGAGAGAGAGAAAGCCGTTAATTTGAAAAGTACGAAATAGAATGTGAAATTTATTACAAATATTCCGAAAATCGATAACATAAAAACTTTCGATTTAACAGGGGCCAACGGTTGAAACAGCCGTATAGCGCTTGCGACGTTCCGCGCCATAAATTACGGGCATGAAAAATAATCGTGGCTTTGCGTCACAAATAAACGCGGAGATCATTTTCGCATGATTCGCGATATTGAAATCTGAGCTCGCTCGAAAATTACGCCGGTTTCAATACCTGATATATCGACCAGCATCCAGCGCGAAACCATGACAACCTCTCTCTCGCGTTGTGCCATACGCGCGGCAGTACACGGGCGTCGATATGTCGGGGTGCAAGGGTTTAATGGATACTAATCGATGTCGTGTTAGGACCCCCACCGGGATGCCATTACGACGGACAGCGTATTATATTTTTACGGCTATGAGCGCGAGCTGCGAGAGGGAAGCTTTTCACGCGCGCGCGAACATTAATTCCTCTCTTCCCGTACATCAACGGTGTTGCGACGAACGATCTAGTAGCGCAGGTATACATACGTATATACATACACATATATATGTCACAAAAAGATTTACATAATTTTGCATGAGGCTGAAATTTATCGATCAGCTGCCATTGCTGTTAACGTGAATCCTGTCAGTCGAACGCTCGTCAACCGAAGTACACATTGCCGACACGGTGCGTGGCGTATGATCGACATTTTTGAGATTGCTATCGTTACGATATCCCTTCTCCTCCCTTCCCCTTTCTTTCTCTCTCTCTCTCTCTCTTTCAATGCACAAGTCGCATCCCCTCTTCCGTCCTATCAAATTTTGCCGCTGTTTGACGTATCCTATAAGACGCTTATGACGGGCTTTACCTTTTACCCGCTCGACGTGCGTCGTTATTTAAACGTCTCGGCGAAGACGAGAAGTGGCAGGATTCGAGATAAAAAATTGGGAAAACGAAGAAAAGACATTAGCATTCTCTTTCTCTCCTCCTCTCGCTTTTTCTCGGTACAATTCTTGCTATGCTAAAATTGTAGCGTTAACACTCTTTGTTTAGATGTTTTGCATCTTAGAACAATTATTATTTCATAAGAATTTCAAGTTCCAAATGAGAAAGAGAGTTGCAAAATACTCTTTGACAAATTTTTTAAAAATTTTAATGATACTCATAGATGAATATTTGATCGAGAATATTGGAGACAAAAAGTTAATGATTTTCTGAAAAATAAGTGTCTTTGGACTTATTATCGTTTTAGAATTATTCTTTCCTAAAATGTAATATAAAGTCTTGAGGAATAATCCCCAAAGATCGTCTTCCCTCTTAAAGATATTTCGAAGTATGCGGACACGTGTTACATTCGCAGGAAATCTTTACGACCCTCGACACTTCACTGTCTCGGGGAAAAAAAATCATATTCATCTTTCGGAGACAAATCCTAGCGGTTCGACGTTCCGGAAGCAATCTCGTTTGACAGCTTACTGTCGCCATCGTGCCACACAATTCGATACGTACTGTACATACACACATATGCACGTGACCGTGTTACGTGAGCATATCAAACCTCACAGAAATTGAATCAGCAACGATCGGAGGAATCTGTAAACGGAAACGTGAACGCGCGAATCAACGGCGCACTCGACGCTTGTCTCATCGACGCGCGATGCTTCGTTGCTAAAGACAAATTGGTGTGTATCGCGGTTCAAAGAAGCGTCCACTTGTCCACTTTTACACACATATTTTCAAACTTAAGAGACAGAACATTTATAGATAAATAAAATCGCGTTTCCAATAAATTTCTACGAATTATATAATAAAATTCTACGCATTAAATTGTCATTTAAAATATATTAAAAGAAAATCAATGTTTTAATTTAAAACATTTTGCTTTCAAAAGAGAAATTCAAACAAATTAACATACTAAATTATGTTAAATAAAATTAAACTAGAAATCAGATATTAGTGTATAAAATTAAAAATGACATTCTAATAAAATGTTGTCACGCGAAAAATCTATCTGTCATTCTTGAACATAAAGATTTTAGTCCAAGGATAAAATATTCTTTTTCTCTTTTTGCTTATAATATAGCAGCATTTGATGTCAGCTCTCAGTCTCAGAATCTATTAATATTGACACGATAATCGATTCTTCTCCTTTAACAGTCAAATGTCAAACGATTTTTAATATTTGAACACCCGGTATGTGAATGGCTTCGCTTGCGCATACTACATCGAATTCAAGGGAGAGTAATGTAAAGTGCATCGCGCTCAGAAACAGGGAGGAAAAATGATCGAAGGAGCCGAAAGGCGATTTAAAGCCACTCTCGTGCTACTCACATATATTTACACGCACATACATACATCTCTTCCCACCGATATATAACCGCGATGCCTCCCCGTTACCGGATCCCGCCGATTTCTTAAGGAGTGGCTTCGAGGGCGTAATGGATGCCCGGATAAATCTAACGATGATGATCGTGCGAAATATGACGGCGATTTGTTGGAGATTGAGAAAAACAGTGAGCATTTAGCGGAGCGGGAGCCCTTCGTCTTTTGGTCCTTTCGAATAGGCGAACTCATGTGTTTCACATCGTGTTCAGTATGTCAACGAAACGAAAGAAATCCGCATTAATGGATCGAAGATTTTTGCGACAGACGTATATCTTCTCGCGCGGATAAAAATCAGAAAGCGCAGTATCTGATGTATCCGCGATATTCAAATGTTTACAAAAGCTGCGCGAATACGGAAAGGGAGAGAGAGAGAGAGATTCATAACTCTATTAAATGTATATATTTTTTTATAGTACAAAATAAGGCACCATATGAAAATTATTGCGCTGCGCCGATTTCGATTGTCTGTCTGCAAAATCGCAAAATTGTACAGAATTTTCTCTCTAAAAGCGATATAGAATTAATTTTCATTGAAACGGATGTTTAATTCCGGATAAATGTATTGCGCCAAACGGATCTTGTTCAGTCCGCTATTTTAGTATCAATATTTTTTATTATTTCGACAAGACAGACTGTAACATTATTTGATCATTGCGAAACGGCACACTAGATACTATAATTCAAGGAAGATGATTCTAACGTCGTGAAACGTGGGCTATTTTACTGCCACTCTTAAACTAACAGGGAAAAACGAGACTAAAGTTTTGACCATTCCCAGCCGTTGGTGTTACTACAGTAATATTTTACATCACCAGAAGAGAGACGATGTGTGTCGATGGTCCTTTTGTTCCCATCAATTTGTTGATGAGTTTGAGCCGTATATTAGTCGATAATCCAATTCGTCAGTAATGTCCGCTGGTGCATTGGTCGGATTATTATTAAAACGTTTGACGTGCTTGTGCCAATTGGAAGCAAAACGCAGCTTTTATATTCGGCTTCGAAACAACGCTGCGATTCTTTTATTGTCGTTTAAAATTTCTGCGTAAAAAAGAATGCGAATATTTACTACAATGTGATTTCTTAATTAAGAGTATAATATAATAGGTATAAAAGAAAGCACATCAGATATATTAGTTTTTAAATAACTCTGATGTTTTTATGTATATCTATATAAAACCGGGAACAAAGTAGCGTTGTTTAAATTTAATAGCTAAATATAGTATCGAGTTTAATAGCGTGATTACGTCGAACATGTTCTATGAAAATGTACGAGTCGTAACGTGAAACTTAGTACTCTCGTCATTTATTATTTTTTGCGATCCAGACAAAGATCTTGCGGCGCATAAAGCCTTTATTATAGCCAAATTGCTTGGCACTTAGCTTTAAACGTCATTAAGCGTTGAGAGAACTCTACTTTATTTTACTGTTCCACTGCAGGAAGAGTTGGGACAAGAGACGGCAGAAAGCTGAGCATGAATAGAAAACAGTAAGAGCTTCGGTATAATTATTTCAACATTTAATCCTTCCTTAAATATCCAGAAATATAATCTAGAAGCTAGAAGTGACACGACTTTTCACTGTCATGTTATTCTTATTAAAAGAAAAAGAGATCTAAATATATGCTAAAAATATAAGTCCAATAGAATTTTGAAAAGAATTAATATCAAATATCTAGATAGACACTTTAGATCCCTCACCTTTCGTAATCTAAATAGATCGTGCATTGAATGGATGGATTTTCTGCGGTCGCACACTGAAAAAAAAATATAGTTACTTTTGGATCCAACACAATTTTATAGTATTTCTAACGATAATTATGGTTAACAGATATGTTATAAAAAATTATGGTTGAGTCCAAAAGTAACTATCTTTCTCTCTCGCGCTTACTTTTTGCAGTACAATAACAGTTTTAAATTTGTATTGTATTATTCGGAATTGGTATTGTGTGAGATTAAGCTTCGCTTGTATTTTCAGCGCTTCATACAGATCTAAGCTTTTGAATTCTATTCACCGGAATATAGTGTCGAAATGAGAGCGAAATCATAGAGGGTGAAATGGCCATTATTCAGGAGTTATTATCCTTCATTCTGCCGCAACGCTTGCTTAACTTATTTGATCCCAACCAGCTGCCCTCTTATTTCGCCCGTCTCCCGTTGTATTATCTCCTCGTAAATCAATCGCGTCCGGCACCATCGCTCATGTTAATTCGCCGTTATTATTATCACGGGCATCCACACGTCGAGCATGCGCCGAAATTACTGGCCGTTGAATTAAGAGAACGCGGAAAGAATATAAATGGGACTACGCGAGAAAGAAGAAGAAGAAGAAGAAGAAGACAACGACGACGAAGTGGAAGAGGAAGAGATGGGAAGAAGAGGACAGGAGCCCGAGCCATTCTTAATTAACTAAAATACGCCGCAGGAATACTTCCCTGTCATTTTCTTTTTGTAAACTTTCATTAGAGTCCCGCTTGAGTTCGTTGCAGGTGTTACTCGGGTAATTTCCGGCGTTTCGCGTCGTTTGCGAGCGCCTTTAACCGCCTCTCTTCCTCTCCTTCCCACCTTCTATCTTTCTCTCCCTCAGCATCGCGAAAAAAAATTAATGACTTTGCGTATGTACGATGCGTGTTTTCCGGTAAAATTGTTAGAAAAATTACAAGGAATTATACAGCTCCCCTTCCTTTTTTTGTCCGCTTCCGTCACGCGCGGGTTCATTTTTCTTCCGCGGAATTTTCTTCCTCGAAAGAGACGCCGGGAGAATTAAAGTGCGCGGGGAGAGTGCGCCGCACTCTCAGATCAAAAGTTATTTTCTTTCTTTGTAACGTTTATATATGAAATATCGCGTTACAGTTCTATCCACTTTCATTAAGGTGCATAACGAACCGATGCGAAGGATAAATGTATATGTTTAAGGATATAAATATTTATTCGCGTGTCCGTTATTTCAGTTTAAAGCTGAGTTAATAATGCACGTTACGTTATGGGCTTTCAATAATTCGCGGTGGAAAATAATTAAAATCAACTGCCACCAATAGAACGTGGATACCGCTTTCGACGTCGGTATGACACTATTTTCATACCGCTGTTTTGAAATATTCAACTCATCGATGACACAACACTCTGTCATCCTTGACCAAATATCGAAATAATATTTTGAATGAGTTTTAATTATAAGAAACATCATGTCGTTCATACATCGTGTCTTCAGAAGCATAAACATTAAATGCAAACATGTTTATCAGTTTAATAATGATCAAGATTGCGTTATACCGTTCACCCGTCTTACTCAGATGTGGTTAAATAATATTTTAATTAAAAAGTTAATTAAATAAAACAATTCCTTCGTGTTCCGTACCAAACATGTTGACGTCGAAAAATAATTATTTTTTTGACGAGGCAACTTGGCATAACAATGTATTTCTCTGCAAATCAGTTCCGAAACGGATCCGAGCGATTTGAGTAGTTTAAGGTAAAAAGAAGAGCGCGAGACTTGTATCTACGTAAAATATATATATATATATATTATTTTTATATAATACATAGATAAAATTTACACGGAATATCCTCCATAATAATCTGTCATTCATTGCGCGACTCACGCGCGGACGACAGCGCGCGATTTTTCGCGACGCGACACTGCATTAAACGTACGATATAATGCAGCCTCGCCTTCCGTCCCGCTTCGATTTGCTTATTATCCGGAGTGATGCATTGCTTTTCTACAATGCGAACACATTCGCGGATTAACTCGCGCTGCGCCGCGCCGCGCCACGCCATGCCGTGCCTTCACCGGCCGCGAATACGACGTATATACATATTTTACACACATCCACACGGTTCGTCCGTGTCTCGACTCGCGAGTATGGTCGCAATAGAAGCGTGCAGCTCGTCCCGCCGATTATTCGTCGGCGGCAGTCGCACCAGTCGCACGACGGGCGCCAACGAGCGCGGCCGCTTCATCCTCGAATTTGCGTGTCCGGTTCAAGTGTGTTCACGTGTCCGATGTACACACTGTAGACTTACAGTTTACACGCGTCTAATCTTGCATTGAAAGAGATATCCTCACGAAACGCGTGAGGTATCCAGAACGTACCGAAAGAATACGTAAGAAATATGTATACCGGAATCGGAGCGAACCGGAACGCGCGTTTAATGTTAATAATAGTACGATGGAACTCCTTGATCTCTTAACTTGCAAGTTTGTTAGTGTCGTGGTATGTAATCGCGTATGTAGCTGCACTGTACTTTGAATTCATTACCTGCGTCGTACACGTGTCGTACGCGCAAAGAACTGGGGCTACATAGAATGCATAAGCATGTGGAAGTTCCTTCTTGAAACTTTTTTTTAGCACGATATTTAATTAATCATTTTCATGTCGTATATTTGCTTCAATTCCGCCTTACAGTTCCGCTATTTTTTGTGCACAAAATATCCACGAGTGGATGAATAAAAATACATAGTTACAAATTCTTTTCATATTTATAATTTAATAATTAAAAATTGAGTTTTATTTAAATGTTTTGTTTTTTTTAATCACATTTATATTTGTATCTTTTTATAACTTATTTCTGTAAGTTAATTATATTTTTTATATAAATATAATACGTTTTTTTCTGTAAGAATACACTGAAAGAAAAATACTTGTAGTTACTTTTAGACCCAACCACAATGTTATATAATATTTCTAATGGTCATTATGGTTAATGATACATACAGTTAAGTTAATTATATTTCGTGTTAGAAATATTCGAAAATTGTGGTTGGGTCCAAAAGTAACTATATTTTTCCCTCAGTGTATATTAAATTATTAATTTAACATTTATTTTGAAAGAGCGACAACAAGAGAGACGCCTTTCTTTCATTAAAACTTTTATATACTTTTCTGCTATCGTATGGTGTTATCTTAGTGCAAATACAAGTGCTTCTATCAGCGCAGAGAGCGACTGTGACCAGTTATGAAAAGAAAACATTAATATAGATCTAACAATGTTATTGATAGAGGATCGATCATATCATATGTTGGACATTTTGAATTTATTTAAATACTTACATTAATCATTATTTTTGGAGTAATGCGTATAAAAACCAATTGACAGAAAGCCACATATTTTGTCGCTATGGTACATATTCCTGGATTTGTGTCAATTAAAAGCTGGATATAGTGTGAGCAAGAGCGGCGAAAGTTGGATCAATTAAAGCACTGAAGATTCAGTTGGAAGTTCAAGAAGGAAGTTCCAACAAAATGACTCTTACAGAACGGAAGGTCAAATTACCGGGCCTGAATTATTTTACACTCGCATCGTAATTGGCTTTCAGTTGGAATCGCGCGACGGTTATATCCACGTTTCGCCGACATTTCTGTCGTCGCGTCGGTCGCGCCGACGGATATCTCTTGGACCGTATATTTCCTCTGTTTTCTTCGAAATCCATCAGCCCGCAGTATTTCACGATTTCGGGGCGGACGAAAATGGATGGAAAAATTGTCGGCTACCCCAGGTTGAAATCACGGGGTTGCATCTGCACTTCGTCTCGCCTTTTGTGCCGTTCCGGTAACAATAACAACGTACTGACGATAATGTATTGCGTTATCCCGGGTGATTATTTTCACCCTCGAACAGATTTTTCGAGCATTTCCACGATAATCGCGAAAAATTATCAGGTTATTTTATCCTTGCTCAACGGAGCGAATTATAGCATCGGTATAAAACCTATTACCGAACGTCTGCAAAAATTAATTAAAATGTTCGAATTTTAGCTTTGTTACGTTTTGCTTGTATTTATTTTGTACTGACATTTACTTTGTCTGCGCTTCAAACAACAAAAAAATGTAAAGTGCAAAATTATACGCCGTATAATCGAAGTGTTGGTAGGATTAGTAATATAAAATTTGCCAAATATAATTTTATCATTCTTTTTTTAATATTTCCCGAAGCGGGGCCAACGGCGAGATGAGCTTCCCGGTAGAGACGGTATCGCACGTATCGACCTTGCGAAAACTCGGGCCGAAGCTAGGAGAACCGTTGATGATCATAATTAAATTTTACCAGGTCCGCAGAAGAATATTTCGATCATACGCGTATCGCGAATCGAAAACATTATCGAGTTACTCAAACCCCGTCGTATTTAATTACACCCGTACGGGCAAAAATGTTAATTAAACGCAAACTTTCCCGCCCCGGTGGCGAGGAAACGTAATTAAAATTTCGCCGACAAATCTCGCTGACGTTATTCACAAAATATTTCCGCGCGGATCGGATCACCTCCTCCTCCTCGCTGTCGCGATTTTCGCGAATTTTTTTTTCCAAGTTCCTCTGGATTTCGAATCGACGCGCGTACTACCTCGGGCGCGATCGTAAAGGTGTAGCGTCAAGTTTTTCCGTGGTGAAATTGGGGACGCATCTGCGACGCGCGCGTCTACGTCCGCGACGCTTTCCCGCTCCGCTCGCCGCGCGTAAGGCACACCGACGCGCGCGAAAACGCACACGTGTACAAACGTCGAACGGGGTAGCGGAGCGCGGATACGAATACGGGTATACACACGTATACACACGCGCGCCGTAGTACACGTTAGCGCGGTGCACGTTGAAGCGCCGCGTATTCCGCCGCCGCAGTTGCATTGCGAACGTCCGCGAAAGCGCACGCTAAGACGTCTGTCTGACGCGCGATCTCCTCCGGTACATGGGTGTTCGTGGCTGAACCTATATTTAGACGCTAAACACGATCTCGAGATTTGTTCATGGGATATACAGGGTGGTTGATAAAAAGTGTGCAAAAAGTGTCAAGGTGATACTTTTATATTGAATTTGTTTCTTTATTCGGAGTTGACTTTTTTTTCTGAGAGAAAGAAAAAAGTTGTTCGAAAGATGTAATTCCATTTTGCAATTTTTTAATTTTTTTTTATAATATGTGTTATAATATTTGTTCGATTGGTCTACCAGTCGAAGGAGAGTATTTTTGTTTATTTATTTAATTTCTATTTATATAATTTGTTAGGGCGATTTAAGAATGTCTCCACTCGCGGTTGGTACAAGTTCTTTCGATATAAATTTTCGTTTCAAAAAAAGTCGAGTTCTACGATCGTCGAAGAATGTAATCTTATTACAATTTTATTTGTGTTGTGGAACACCTGGTATGTCAATATCTTGGAACGACCAATAGCGTACTGCAGCCTCCAAGTACAAGGAAGCAAATGTTGTACGCGCAGGTATAGATATCGTTCGGAACAAGCTGTAACTAAACGACGCCATTTGTTTTCGTTCCAAGATATTATTATTTATTGATAAGAGTCTATCCGCGATTCCGAATTGCAGAAAACATCCGTCGACGTAGATCTTTTAATCATACAGCATACAATGTTGTTCCGGTGAAACGTACAATTAGATATTTAGCGCTCAAATTGGAACCGTACGAAAATTTTATTCTTTCCGAGATGTGCTGGTAAAATTAAGCAGCCGTGTCGAGCGCAAAACTCGCTAATCTGATCCAGCAGCTCTTCTTTATGCGCATGAAATATTTACGACACATTACTTCAAAATCCCACTAAAATTCTTGACAACCATGTTCAGCACTAAATAAAGCGCAACGCCAAATGCTCGCGTTTGGTAGATATATATGACGAATTTTAAAACAACGAGTTTAGTTAATACAATACAAATCATGCGCTAATGATGGAACCTTCTATAAGTTAAAAAAATAAAGCGTCATGTATATCTATTTATTCGATATCAGACAGTCTAACATAATGAATGCAAGAAGAAGACGCTCATTATGCCTGAGATAAAACTTTGACAGTTTCGAGTTCACGCAATCATTTTTGTTAATACCAAAGAAACACGTTCAGAGCTTGTTTTTTAACTACTCACAAAATAAATCGATGCGAATATTTTACGGTAAAAATTTGCGTCACATTGTTGGGAGGAATTTAATTCTACTTCCCTGCAATATACATATAGAAATTGGGTACTGATACTATCGCGCGTATCATAATTAATCCCAGGTACAATTTAATGATAATTTCGTGGTTTTACAATATGCTGAGACTCGAGTAAATTGGACGAATTTCACACGTAACTACCATTCGATATAATTGCATTGCGATATTATTGTTATCTCGTCTCTTCCGGGACAAGGGTATAGCGAGCGTTGATTTTCGGTTATTTTACATAAAGACATTCTGCCGTTGCTTTCGAGATAACGATAATAATTCAACTAGCATCCCGGAGCGCTGCAAATGAAGTCAGGATGAGACTTGGATTACCCAACTTCGCGAATCTCCCATGTCCTCCGTTCTCCTTCTGGTATTAACAAAACGATAAGGCGCGAACTCAAACTATCTAAGTTTTACATCAGGTAGAGTGAGCGTCTTCTTTAAGGTCCATTACGCTATTAGACAGTCGAATATACAGATACAGGTTATATTTTTTTAACTTGTAACAATACGATATGAAATATAATAATAGTTGTTCGAGATTTGTGTTTTTATACAATTTTTATAAATGTATGTAAATTGTTTCTCTCTCAAAAACATTTGTCCCTTTCCGAAATTGAAACATCCACGAGCCAAAATCACGAGTAAACTGTTAGCAGGAAATTAGCGAATATGACTTAAGCGGAGAGATTTAGTATATTAAACAAATAATATCATATTCCAACAATACTTAATGCCAAGTTAATTCCTACTAATTCCTCGATCTTGTACTCTACAATTCCCCGGCGGTTTATCCCTCGGAACAAATGTGCGTTTGTGTTGGCTCGTGCTTGTGGCAGGGAAGAGAGAGAGAGAGAGAGAGAGAAAGAGACATGTGCTTACATATATCTTCCAAATTTACCGGTAGTTAAGGCTACATAAATTTTATTTAAAGTACCAGACGAATCAAATTGAGATATTATTATCTTCTAATTCAACTTTCTAGATAAACATAAATAAATTCACAAGATAATTTAAATTTCTGTAAATTATCAGGCACATATGTTTAGCGTACATTAAGTATAATAATATGCGCTTTTTTGGACGATTATACGTTTCACGTGTCTGATGTTGAGCGAAAAAAAACCTCAACTTAAAGATCCGTGTTTTGAATATTTTTTACGCACACTCGTAAATTATGTAATTGCGAACAGTCGGAGTTATGCTTGTAGCAAAATTCCGAAGATTACGTTAATGGGCCTCGACAAAACCAAATTACATTTAATAATACTTTTACTTTTAAATGACCTTTACGGGAAGAAGGATAATAAGAAAGCGGCTGTGCTATCGAATTAAGTCATATTATTGGAAACACGGGTTCGCGGCGGATAGCAATTTCGTATTATAATATAAAAATACAATGATTATCGGTTTGGCAGCGCTTTGTGTAATACACAAAAAATACAGAGCGCTTGTCGAAGCGCCGATGACCTCGACAATTTAATTTAATCTGATAGCGTAGATGCTATCTCACCGTGTCCATTAAGAACTTTGCGATCTCGACGGAGTCTTCGTCCTCGGTGTATTCACAATTATTTCACGAAGCGATTTTCCTATGCCTTCGTGAAAAGGAAGCGGAAGGCGGGTAGAGACAGTACCGCGGGCGCGGCGCGGCGCGACGCGGAGTGGCGTACTATGCGCGCGTTCGTGAATCTTGCATTAAACTAATTCTTAAACCTCAAAGAATCAGAAGGCCGGCGCGCCGACTCTCGCCAGCTTGATATTCCTCCCCGTCATTCGAGAGCCTTTTTTTCGTCTCTTTGTCGAGAGAGAGAGAGAGAGAGAGACCCGGGTCTAAATCTGCTTTACGGAGTTTCGTAATGTCGCTCAGCGGTAGAAGAACTTTCGTGTATCAAGCGTGCAAGCCGCAACCTTTTGCCCTTCTGACCTCGGGCTTTCCGCAACGCTCGGGGAAAGCTGCCGCGCGTTAGCCGAAATCAGTCCCAACGTTTGTTAACACTCGAAACTTGGTGCGGATGCAGATTGCGTCGTTTCATCCCGAGAGAAAGATCGCGGTCCAGAATCGTGCTGGTTATTAAACTTTGAAACTGTGTAGAAACTCCGTGGGAAAAAATTAACGAAGAGAGATAGAAAGATCCTTATTTCTCGTCTCGAGATAGATCGGTCTACTTCATCGATTAAATGATTCCAATTAGTTTGAGATACGCCAAACGATTAAAACGGATTAAATATTTAATAATCCCATGGAATATTCCAGATTAACCGGATCACGTTGCACCGGGGTGAAAGGCGAAAGACAGAGAGAGAGAGAGAGAGAGAGAGTGCGCGGAATACCAATTCGACTTTGCACGCGTATTTTTGCAGAATTTCCGCACGGCAGAGGCGTCTTCGTAAATAAACACGAGAAGGAACGGTTCGAGACGGTGTCGATCGCAGTCGATGTTGCTCCGTTCGGCTTCTCGTCGAGGTACTCTCTTATGACGGTCACGTGCGCCCTCGCTTTGTTCCTTCGAGAGGGCCCCGAAGGAACAAGGCGCCCGTTAGAGACGAGACGTCCTTCGGGATACCCTCAAAGAGGAAGCGCGAGTGAGAAAGAGAGAGAGCGCGCGCGGCTTTCGTGCGTTCTATGGTGACACGGAGCGAGTGGCCGCAGCGGCACTGTCGATATTGCGAATTAAAATGCCGGATCACGAATGACCACACACTGTTAAACTCGTAGTGTAAAATTATATTCGATAATGCCGAGCCCGAGCGCTCTTCAATTAGCTCGCCTAATCGCGATCGGTCGCTGCGGAAAACTCGCGCGGAATTCATCCGCGTGCGCGGTCACGCCGGCAGATGCTCGTCGTTCACCGCGCGCGAGAAAGCAGGTGGCCTCGTAATTAACGCCGCGGTTTCACGCCTAGGGATGAACGTTCGCGACGCATTGACGCAACGGGAACATCGATGCTTTCCAAACGGCGAGAAAGCCTCGTGCCTAAAATGGACAATAAAATGGACTTGAAACGGCAGCCCCGATATTGTTTTACCCGGACGCGGACGTTCGGTATATTTGTATCTGTCAAGCAGGTAGATCGTTATTAAAGATGCTGCTTTCGCGCCCCGGGGATATGCTTAGTACGGCCAATACTATCGCAGCATCGATATTCAGTGTTGTTAACGACCGCTTCGATATTATCGGAGCATCAAAAGTATCGCTCGGGGCAGGAGCATACAAATCGTACCGGCGGGATTGACTCTCTCTCTGCGATTCAATATCGACATTAATATTTAGAAGAAAGGATGGATCCTTGATATTGAAAGTAAAATTCGGTATGTATGAAGCCGATACCGGAGACACTGCCTTATGGTATTATCGATTTTATTTCAATATTCGTATCGCTATTAAAATGGCAAAAATTCAGGATACTTCATGCTCGATGTTAATAAAAGTTTTCAGACTCTTATAACAAAATAGAGCGAATTAATTAATTGCCGCGACATTAAAGTGCATTGAGCTGAGAGATTTTTTTCGCGTCAATGCGAAAGGCACACGGAAAAAAAGTAGCTCGGAATAGTTATTATCCTCAGTAACCGACGGCGTAAAATCTTGAGTGTTTCGAGGCGAGAGGCCGAGTCGCGGAGCGTAAAACCGGAGAGGCTTACGTGCCTGCTGCCGTTTCCTCGTTCTTATCCGTGTTTTGGGAAAGTCTCGTTAAAATTTACTATTAATGTTTAAATTTCTCGCTGTCTCGACTATTTCTTCTCCCAGGCTTGAGAGGGAGGAGCGAACGAGAAGACCCGGCGCGCCTCGGCGTTACTTTCGGCATTACCCTCGATGACGCAAATAGTACGCACGTTCTCGCGCCGTGCATTCGCCACGGCGTCACGTACGCGCGTTCAGGCGTCCGCGATTCATTTCGCCGGGCGGATATTTCTTCAGTTCGTCAGACGTAATCCCGCCGCGCCACTCGTTTTCCCGCCCCCGTAAGAATTTTCAAGTTTCGGCCGCGGTACGTGCTTCTCGTAACAATCACACGGCGTTCACCTTGCGCGCGTAGCCGGGGCCCTCTGCCTCTCCCTCTCCTCCTCGTTCCCTTCGCACGCGTGATTCATTGTTCCCCGAGTGCGAGCGTGAGATTTGTAAAGGGGTTGCGTTATATTCTGCATAAAAGTGCGCGAAATTATTCAATGTCGGAACACCGCGCCGCACGTTTCCCGACCCCGCGAGGCCCGAGCTGCCGCGAAAAATGCTTCATTTGCATATCCCTTGTTAGCTCTCTTGATAACGCATGACGGAGAAAAATCTTTCCTTCCTACACACGATCTTCATGATCCTGCGAGATTGCCAGATTGCATTATACGAGTTCCACTACATTTCCGTTTATGTAAAGTGTCTAGACAGTTATACTATCAGCTTTAGCAGCTGTTTGCAATAACTATAAGGAAACTTTTCAGAAAATTTTGGATATTGGAAAGGAATGTTTCGACGGGAGGGATTCTTCTTCCCATTGTGTTTGAAACGAAGTAAAAGTTGTTGACCAAGAAACGAGAGAAAAATTATTTCCTTTTCTAATTTCTCTGATTCTCGTTTACATTCCGAGTACTGATTTTGAAAAGTCTTAATAAATAAAAAAATAATCATCGTATTTGTTTGAGTAAATGTCCGTTATCCAAAGTCCTGCAACGTTAAAACGGTATTTAACCTGCTTCAGCAACCTCACCGCCGGTATCTTCGCGTTTCTCCAAGTAATTGTGAAACTCTTCAATAAGGTTCATAAAGGTTCAGTCGAAAAGTCATGCGACCCGTTACGCATTGTTGATCGTACACGCATAAGGGAATTGCACGCACCGAACGAGCGGGAGAGATAACCGTAATTGCCATTTATGCCGCCGCAAGAAAAGTATACGGTCCTTTGTTCTCTTTTCGACGTCGCTTCCGCGGAATCACTCCGCCAAACCGCTTTTACAAGCTTTACAGATTCGAATTTCCGACCGACAAAGGAACGTTTTACTGACGCATTTAACCTATTTCTGAGGTGAGACGGTATTTCCAACATTCAAGCTTTTCTGAGCTGCATCGTCGACTGTCTTATCTGAGTGCGGTTTTATGCTCTTGTGCTAATGCTCCCCGAGATGAATGTTCAAAAGCGCGAGTGCAATTCCTTTTCGGAAGAGGGAGGGGGTGAAAAAAAATAATATCGCGTACATCGTGCGTGCAGCATTTGACGTCGCTTTCATCGCTTCGCCCTTTTTCTCTTTCAAAACATCCAATTTTCACTCGTAAATCCGGGAATTGAATTTTCGACGAAAAACCGCCCAGTCCTAATTATGAATTATAACGCTCGCATGGTTCGCTCGACGAATCATTGTTTTTAATATTCGTGCGGTATACACATCGACGGATGTACCGTGCCGGCCCGTACCATTGTACACACATATCTATACATATCCATAATTAATTTGTCAATATCTCATTCAATCGCGCGCGCGCGCGTATACACACGCATCGCTACATTTTGCCGCGTTTCGCCGTTCGCACAACATTCTAAAAACGCAGTAACTGCGTGCGCGTTTCAGTATCGGAACAAAAACCCTCGAGTTCTTATCTCGTCGCAGCGGAAAATTATTCCGCCTGTACGTTCGCTGATTACGACTTTATCAGCCGTAAGTTATAACGCTCGAGGAATTCTTTTATAATGAAACAATAGCTTTTCGCGAGACAAGCAAATCGAACCCTTTCGATTTGGACAATTAGAAATCTATATCATGTTCACCTGGAGGTGTACAGGGTGTTTCTTAAAGACTGCCCACTAATTACATGACGTTATTTCTTAAAAATTGAGTCGAAAAGTATCGAACTATTTTTTTCTATAATGCTTAATAAAACAGCAATTATTGATTCAGGACTTTTCGATTCAATTTTTGATAAGGAATAACGCTATGTAATTAGTGGGCGGTCTTTAAGAAACATCCTGTATAATTCCTTACAATCCGAGCCGCGTTTTACTTTTCACGATGTCTCTTATTGTACCTGTGTGAAGATAGCCCCGTACTTTCCGAATTTCGTATTTATCTCAATTGTGCTATATTGTGCTATGCTTGTGCCAATTTGTAGTATACTATACTTAAAAATAAGTAGATAAGTCTAAATGTATGTTTTTTTAAATAGACACAATACTAATGAAGAGCGCCGCCTAAGTAGCCTATATGTAAAAAAAATTAAATTTGTAGTTTACCATTTTTATTTTATCTAATTTTTTAATTTTTTACTTTAATTTTCTATAAGCT
>VBVR01002674.1:0-21282 GCA_011638315.1 Tetramorium parvispinum
ATATATGTTATGTATTATATATTATGTATAATATATAATATACATTTAATATATTATACATCCGTGTTATACATCGTTATATATATACATATATATGTTATACAATATTATATCAGATCATTGGAATATATTTTAATGCGTGTAAGGATTATCTCTCAAGATTACTCTGATAGACCTTCCATATGCGGTATATAAACAGGCACTCACACATACGTGCTAATTAATATGGCTAAGTATGTAAGTACAGTCATGGCCGCTTCTTAAAATATATATGTATATCGACGATCGTTCGAGTCTTTATTGCGCGTTGGACACTTAAGCTAGGCGTAAACTAAATTACTTTGTACGTTGTTCTCGTTCGTGGCACGGACCTCGTCAAACGGACGTTTCCGCGTTAGTATCCTTCCTGCAACAGTGACAATTTGCGATTAGTTCCGACCTAATTGGGCGATATTTCGAGAGACGAAGAAAAATTAGCGTCAGAGACAATCGTTGCGGTTCGCAGGGCGATTTGTACATTTGTATCGTCACGCTTACTTACCTCCTCGCTGATGATTCGACAGTCGTCAGGGCAAGCACGGATCACAGAAAAGATACAGTTATGTTAGAACGTTCCAACGCCACCTTTTTGCGCATACAGCAAGGAGAAACACGGGAAACCAAAGAAAAATCAGAATGAATTAAAAGGAATGTTACGAAACTGCGCTAAAACAAGAAACGCTGTAACTTAAGTATGTTAGCTCGCCGCCCACCTTTTTTTTACATACGTTGGATGTGACGTATTTGTATTGTCTTTTTGTAAATTGTTTTATATATCAATGAACGCAAGAACTTCTTGGATAATCGTTTATATAAAGGTTTCTATTTTTATCCAAACGTGACTACGTAGTTTTATTTCTACAACTCTGACTTATCAATGTTGATTATAAGCTCTCATGATGCTATTTTTTATTAATTACATAAATTACTGCAACCACAGACCATTCTAAGTCACATTCTATTTTAAGATTTAATGAATCTTTTTATTGTCAAAGTTTTATTGTTATTACTCTTAAAAGTTCTATCGAAATACTACTACTACTATTACTATTCTTTATATCATCCTTAGAACAAGACATTATTTTCATAGACGATACATACAATATATGTATAAAAGAAAAAAAATTTTACAATTTAAAAATATTTTTATTATCTCTTTATATCTTTCATTCAGACATCAAATCCACCATACATAAAAAGTTCATTCAAGCTCTCTACTTTGCTCTCTAATTAAAAAGCCATCCGGTACCCAATGAAAAAATAAATCTCCCAAATCCAAGCCATAATTATATATCCGTACTACTCACTCGGTCTCGGTGATGGTCTGCTCATATTGCTGCTGTTGTTGTTGCTGCTGCTGCTGTTGCTGCCTGAGCGCCGCCAACTCGTTGCTGTGCTGCAGGTCGTGGGTCAGCGAGCTGGATAGAATCCTGCCGCTCATCGGCAGGATGTACTCGGGCCTGTCCTCCAGAACGGTGGGGGTGCCCATCTTGCCGCGTTTCAGACTGCCGTACCTCTCGGAACCGCTGAGGTTGTCGTGCTGGGAGCCGTGTAGACTTTGGCCGCGCTTCAGACTGCCGTAACGCTGCTCGGAACCACTAAGGTTCTCGTGATTAGAGTTCTGCGAGTGGTGGCTCATGCTGGATGCGAGGATGCGCGACGACATGGACAGCATGTACGGGGTGGGCGACACTGTGTGATCTTCCTCGGCAGTGTAGGGGAACAGATACTTTTCGCCCAGATGATGCATCTTCTCCTCGCCTTCCGAGTAATTTTCGTCCGGTTGGTTCTTCTGCGGCGAGTTCATCTCCGGATATGGCAGTGGGTTTGGACTTGAGGTCTTGTTCGAGGCCATCTCATTGTCTGACATAGTGCCGCCGGACCATTGGCTACCGCGCACGTCCATCACTGCAATGAATATTATTTTTTTATTATTGTCACAAAAATTATATCATATTTATGTAATGTGTATAGTTGTATATTGTAAATTGTGCGAAAAATAAAATACATTTAAATAATTAAATTTAATATAATTTCATCTATTTCTTTATCTAATTCTCATATACCTTTTATAATCACCTATTTTTATTATATTTTAAGATTTTTTACATATTTCTTCTCTTTGCGTGGATTTACCAAACTCACCATTTGACGATAAATACGCTTCTGGTAGTTGGGAGCTCCAACGGGGGGCATAGATGGGTTTGATGTTCGGAAATAACTCAGCGTTCGAACAAAGGATGTTCAAGTGTTCGGCGGGATTGGTGTGAATATTGGGCAGATAGCTGTGGGCGGCGTGTTGCTGCGTGGACACCCCCATGTTTCTGTGCGATCTCGACGTGACGTCGTCCTCATCGGAGCTGTGCGAACTAGCGAGGTCTAGACTCCTGCCGCCTTCGCCGGCCTGAGAGCCGTCAGAGTCTGATTCCGATTCTCTGCGCTGACCTCTTACCTCTGTAATTTCTATTAGGAACATTGAGTAAACATTAATAAAAAAATTTTTTTATTTAATTTAATTTTTTTTATTTTTAAAATTTTTATCTAATAAATTAATTCAAATAAATTTTAATACGCCTAATAATTTTTTTTCGTATGTTGTTTTTCAAAGTTATACCTTGTCGAGAATGTAGCGCTGATCGATGACTCCTCGACGACAAGTACGGATCTCGATCACTATTGTAATTGCTTGTGGACGTTGACGTGTGTCTTAAGTGCGTGTCACTACGGTAAGGACTTGAGCCTGTTTTATTTGTACTTCTCGAAGTCGTGCTGCTCGTGGAAACGCCGACGTGGACTCTCTTGCACGCGGATTCCGCTCCGCTGTAGGTCGAGGAATAAGCCAACGCCGAACGCTGAAATATAATCATCAAATGTTAATGCATTCGCATTTAATTTACATAATTTTTTTGTAATAAAAGATCAATTTTAAATTACGTACCGAATGACCATTTACGTTCTGACTGCTACTTCCGTTGCCCATGCTCCCTTCTAGCAAAGGCGTCTTTTTGCCGATACACCTTAACAGACTCTGATACAAATTTCTCCTCACTCTGCCGTTGACGAAGCAGTAACCGATCAGGCTGAATGCTGCGTGAACCACGACAGCGACACTCAGCAAGTATGATAGCATTGACGAGTTTTCCGATGCATTGAGAACTGCCAGCGTCCATGTCGATCCTAACAAAGGTAACGAGGCCACAGATAGCCATAAAAGCGTCCGCAGATTTCCGAAACCCATGATATGCTCCTTCAAAGTAAACGCTGCGCGGATGCACATTATGAGAATGCAAAAGTTCACCAACACGGCTGCGCAGACGGGTCCTATGAGCGACCAAATCACGGTCTCGTAGATGGACAGCCAGCAACTAAAAAATCAAATAAAAATTTATATAAATTTATGTAACTAAAAAATTACATTTAAAAGCTTGAAATTATATTCTAGTACTTTTGACAAGTCGTGAAAGAATAATATGTTATTGTAATATATATTGTCGCCAAACTTACAATTATAACATCATCCTATCTTATTTAATCTTTAATTTTCAATTTCATTATCTATTTTATTATTATTTATTTGGTAAAATAATGAAACTTTTAATATTATAATAATAAATTCTGAATTTTGAATTTTAATCATAAAGGCATTTTTGAAAATGTAATTATTTAAGAAATCATTGAGATAATTCTTGTCGAAGATCATTAAAATCGACTTACAAATAGAAGTTTCCGTACTGATCAGCTCTGACGCCGATAGTAAGTCCAACGATGACAGCCGGCAGACCGTATCCCATAGTGTAATAAAATCTCATCTGGCCGTGATTCACGTCTCTCATTTCCGTCAGCATCCGATAAAGATGAACAGAGTCTACGAGGGTCCAGGCAAAAGTGCTCAACCAGGCATAATGCAGTCCTATCGCCGTAAGTTTGCACGGGAATTCGTTGGAGATGAGAGGATTTCTAGCCTTGAGTGCGATCAGGTACAGGATTTCCGCCACGAAAACGCATAACACCAGATTCTTGTGGATACTGTTAGAGTTAGTACCACCGCCGCGGATTAACGCCAGAATCAGGAGAGCTGATAACAACAGCGGCAAGGCAAGCATGAACGCGCTATAACTGGTGACATCTTCTAGCAAGGACGGCTCGGGAACATATTCAAGGTCGAGGACGTCTGTCAGGATGGCGAAGGTGGACAGTTGCATGCAAGAGCAGTTTACGATGGTGCCGAAAGATAGAGAATTGTCTTCGACTTCCGTCGTGCAGCCCATTCGGCTCCATTCACCGACTCTGAAATTTATGAAAGAAATTATTTTAGATTAAATTATTAAAAAGATGATTATAAAAATGTAGATTATTAAAATTATACAAAAAAGTCAAATTTTTGTACAAATAAATTGTGTTCAGTCAAAAAAAAAAAATTACCAATTGTTAGATTAGTTTTCATAAAAAATTAGAACTTTCTAATTTATGAGAAATTAATTTCTCTTACCCTCTCGCCGTGCTCCAATGAACGCATTGTGGATTTGTTCTGGTTTTAAAATCATCATTTTCATTAAGCCAAAGTCTGACTTGAATCGGTGATTGCAAAGGAATTCCCGTCAAGGATTCGTAGCCGTCATCCGAGGGAACTAACACCGAAACAGTCATTACGGGTGAGCCAACTGCTACTTCTACTCCCCATCTAACTGCCACCGAGTCATCGAATCTGTAATTCAAATGTCGTTATTGAAGCAATTAGCCAGATAACCCGGCTCTTTATTCTCATGTTTTACATATAGAGCTTAATAAAAATAATAATTAATAAGATAAATAATTAAGTCTTATTACGTTATAATAACAATTAATACAAGTAGCATAATGTACCTCTGTGGCAAGAGAGCACCGAGTTCTTTGTATTGCACGTAACTCAGCACGGCCTTTCGATTGTTCAGACTGTTCTTGACGTTCAACTCGCCCTGTATGAGAGGTTTGATACCTAACGTGTTGAGCGGCACCTGAATCTTCGAATGCGGATCGAATTTGCTGGGATCAGCCATGTAGTTGTTGTACTTTGGGAAGCTAATGGATGGTCCAAAATGTGTCGAAGAGCTCAGAAAAGCAGAGGTATCGGGCAGAACAACTTTTCGATCAGCTTCCGCAGGTCTCGCTGTTGATAAGGTGAGATCTTCCTTGTACTCGGCGGTCTCGTAACCGAAGAGACTTTCTGATGTTACGATGTCTAGACCCAGCACTAAAATGTGATGCACATAATTTAATAATAAAAATTAATTCCTTCGCATGGTATAAAATGTAATGTACTTTTAGCGGAAACTGTAAAATGTATTATTTTTAAATTATTATTTAATTAAATTTTATCATTGTCATCGCGCGCAGAATTTATTTTTAAATAAAAATTAATATTAATTTCAATATTTTAGAGAAAATTGAGGTAACAATAAATATCTAAGTTTTTATAAATTATATATTTTATAAAAATTCTATAACAATTCTATAACAAATTATTTTATTAATTAATATAATTAAATTAAAAATGAGAAGAATCACTCACCAACGTTATTGTCGACTACTTCGAAAGGGTTGGTAAAGGTATCATGTTGAGATGCCGTTAAAGTCTTCAAGTATCTTGCCATAGCGTCCAGAATCTTATCGGGACTGTCTCCATTAAGTTCTCCTATCTTTTCCCACTTTTCCTTGTATTTGGACCGCAGAATTGCTCCGGCTATGCCGACCATATGGGAGACATAATCCTTGTCCTGGCTGTGAGTCAGGTTCAAACCCACCAAACTTTCTTCGTAACACAGCAATGCCACCAGCAAAGATTCCGCCACCAAAAGGTCCGCTCCGTACATATCTCTTGTAATATTTACCGCCCTGTGAACGTCCTTCGCCATCTTCACGGCTACGTACGTGTTCAATGTGAGATCCTTGGTCTCCAGAGCGGCTAGTTGGTGTCGTTGCTCAATGAAGGCTTCCGAGGTGCAGTTAAAGAGATCAGGCGGCTGCCAACCGCCCAACTTGTCGTCGCAAGATCTGGAGGTCTTTCCTTCGGCGGTGCCGGGACAGTCCTCGATGGCCGTCATCCCGAAGAGAGTCCGCGGCCACCACAAACCGTCCGAGTACGATCTAGGGCAGCCATCGTAGACCACCTCACAGCCTCTCAGAGTCACCTGAAAAATAAATATCGATATTAGTTAATTATAAAATCGCTAAGAAACTTTCTAAATTAAAATTATTATTAGGTATGTACTATTTTAATTTAAAATAGTGATTTTTCAGAAATTTAATTTCAAATAGTGAATTTTGAGATTTTTCAGAAATCCTAAGAAAGTGCTAACTAAAATATATTTCATCAATCAATTTTTTAATAGATTTCTATTTTTAATAGGAATTTATGTTAAAGGTTTCATCACGAGTTAAAATATATTTTATTTTGTTCTGCTCACTCACCTCGGCATAAGGATTTGGGCAATCGGTGCACGAACGACCGATCACCCCAGTCCGACAGCGGCATTGACCGGTCTCGCTGTCGCAACGAGGCCCGAAGCTTCCGGTTGCGTAGCACTCGCACGGTATGCACTCCTTTCGTCCGCTCGGATGATAGTGGTTCTCCTTGCAGTGACACTCGCCGGTGGTCTTGTTGCAAGCGGGGTCGTAGCCCTTGGTCTCGTCGCAGTGGCAGGGCCCGCAGATTGGCGATCCCCACCACGTCGCCGGACAGGGCTGCTCGCTCTTCGTCTCGCAGTAATCCCCGGATATGTCGGAGGACTCGCATTCGCACCGATAACCGCGCCGCACGTCGGTCGCGTCCTCGATGCAGATACCGGCGTCGTTGCAGGGATCGAGCTCGCAAACGCGCTCGCAGTCGCGACCAACGCGACCAGCCGCGCATACACACTCGCTCGATCGCCACTGCGCGATGCAGACCGACGCCTGCGGGCATTCCAGGCTGCAATGGGTTTCGGATGGACAGCCGGCGTCCACGTTCTCTTGGACGGTCGGCCGCTGAAGGACGCTCTGGTTGGTACCGATTCGCACGTCCTGCAGACAACCGTCGAAAAACGGCAGGTCGGTGTTGGTCGCTTGGTCCGGACCGCCTACGAGGATTCTGCCGACGTATAGACCCTGCAGCTTGGCTGGTAGCGGTACGGTCACGGGCCGTTCGCGATAGTCCGTGTCCAGGAACACGTGGCCGCTCTGCCAGACGACCTCCACGCGATGCCATTCGCCGTCTGCGACTGTACCGCTAGTGCGAATCACATCAGCACCGTCCAGCGAGACGACCATCTTGCCATCACGGATTTCCAAGAGAACTGAGCTGTTCTGGCCGATCTGCACGCTCATGACGAACGCCTGTCGCGTGCGGGTCCGGAGACTCAGAGCTGTCATCCATGGAAGCTGAATAGGTCGCAGTAACGGATTGAAGCCGAGCATGCCGTCGCCGTGAAAGCCGTACGGCGCGCCGATCTCCTCGGCGCACGTGGGCCCGGCAAAGTTGTTCTCGCACTCGCACACGAAACCCGACCAGATCTCGCGGCACTTGCCGTTGTTCCTGCAGGGCGACGAGGCGCAGAAGGCAGCCTTCTCGGGGCAGCCGGCGTTCGTTCCGTTGTCGGCCACGAAGGAGTTCAGGTCGATGAAAACGTGGTCGATGTAGAGATCGCTGATGCATCCGACGTAGTCCTTGTTGCGGATCTGAAAGCTGGACGGGATCGCCGGCAGGCCACCCAGCTGCAACGGCCCGGTCAGGTCCAGGAATCTGTGGCAGGTCTCGGTGACGAGTCCGCAGCGTTCCTCGAGGATCCTCTCGTTCCTATCGGCGCAGGCCCATCTCGGGCCCAGTCTCTCTCCGTGCTTCAGCGCGAGCGCGACGTCACAATCGTCCAGGGACACCGTCACCGTTCGGTTGATATATGAGACCACCACCTCGTGCCATCGGCCATCCGAAACGCCGCCGGGAATGCTCGCCGTCGCTCTCGTCACCTCGTCGCCGAGGGAGAAGCTGAATTGCACACGCGAATCTACAATCTCCAGAGCGATGAAGTCGTGACGTTCGTTGTACCTGCCGTTGTAGAGCAGCAGACCGTCGGCCAACTCGGTGGCGAATTTCAGTCGAAGATGAAGCCGATGGCGCTGCTTGAGGGAAGCGAAGGTGAGGAACGTTGCCGGGCCGAAACTACGCGCCCGCAGCTCGCAGAGCGGCGTCACGCTCTCCAGAGCGGACGCGGGACAACCCTCGCAGGTGAAGCCGCCGGTATTCTTCATGGTGCACTGAGAGCCGCCCCGGCAAACGTCGGGAGAGCAAGCGTCGCGGTCCAACGAGGTCTCGCAGTTTACACCGGTGAAATCCGCTCGGCAGGTGCACGAGTATCCGCCCTCCCGTCTGTGACAGGTGCCGCCGTTCATGCAGGGATTCGAGTAGCACAGATTCACTTCGGTGTCGCACATGTAAGCCTCGCGACTACCGGTGAAGCCACGAGCACATCGGCACGCGAACGTGGTCACCGGGTAGATAGGCCGAAAGAGGACCGTGTCACTGCTGGCGAAACCAGAAGCGTTGCCGAACTTGAGCACCGTCAGGCACTCCTCGAAGTTCAGACAGGGCTCGCGGACGCAGAGATTATCGTCGAACGGCAGAACCGTAACCGTCGCCAGCCTCGCCAGGATCCCGCGGTTGAGGTATACCCGTTCCTGAAGAAACTGCGGACTGTAAAACTCGTCGACTGTGCCCGGCTCGACTCTGCGCGCCGAGAAGCTAACGTTCAAGATCTTGCCGTGCACGTTCGCGTCCTCCTGCACGCTAAAGAGGAAGATGTTCTCGCGCGGGCACGGAATGATAGCCGCCAAGCCGTCTAGGAAGTAACCCAGAAGAGGGCTGAGAAACGCCTCCACAGTCATGTCGTCCAGCCTCACGGTGATCGAGTTGAGCAGCATCTCATCGGTGATCAGACGCACCGACAACGTCATCGTGGCCTTCGCCTCGTTGATGCCGTCCGTCACGGCGACCTCCATAGTCGCCACCCGCGGCACGTTGGTGTTGAGCTGCGGCGACAGCCGGATCTCGCCGGTGGTCCTGTTGAGATCGATCAGATTCGCGTTGTTGCCGGCGAGGATGCTGTAGACAAGGTTGTCTGTCACGTCGGCGTCCACCGCCGGTATCCGGCCGATCGACGTGGTCGGGAAGAAATCCTTGAAATTGTTAAAGATGATCTGGAAATCTTTGAGCACCGGCGCGTTGTCGTTTACGTCGGTCACCAGGATCTGCACCACTGCGTCCGAGCGTAGCGGCGGCGACGCTGCTCGCACCACGAGCTCAAACCTCTTCTTCGGCGATTCGTAGTCGAGTTCCTCGAGGGTGATTAATTCGGCCCGATCGGCACCTTGGCGGATATTCAAACTAAAGCTGTTGGAATCCTCGCCGCCGATAATGCTGTACTGTACCACTGCGTTGGGACCCTCGTCCGGATCGTGGGCGTAGATCTCGCCAACGGTCGAGCCGATCGGCGAATTCTCGGCGATGTAAAGGATGATCTTATCGTTCTCGAAGGCAGGCGGCGAATCGTTGATGTCTTCGATTCTGACGGTGACGGGAACGACGGACGAGAGCGCGGGTGAGCCGCGGTCTATGGCGATGGCCCTCAGGATGTAATGTGCCACCGATTCTCGGTCCAGCGGTTTCGCGGTCCTGATAATGCCTGTCGTGGAGTCTATCGCAAATGCGCCATCGCCGTCGTCTTCTAAAGCGTATCTTACCTAGATTAATCATTTAGAGTTTATTAGAAAATTATAAGACCAATATTAAAAATTTGTAGTCTTTCTACTATTTATTATACTTTACGTTTATAAATGTAATTTATAATATTTATTTATAATTAATTAATTAGAATTATCAAATATTTATAATCGTAGCTTTACTTGAAAAAAAAAAAAAAGATAAAGCAATCTGTCTTCTTGTGAGAAAAAGAGATATTAAACTTAATAATTTAGTAATTATATTTCAAATTTAAGATTTCTATCAATTACTAAAATGCGATTTGTATAAATAAATTATTTGATATTCCATATGCCTCATTTATTAAATTATATTGTATAGCATGCAATATAATAGCTATATTTACTCGGCCATTGAGATCAGTGTCCGCATCAGTCGCTGCTACCCTTAACGCGCTGGTGCCCACCAAAACATCCTCAGGAATCGAACCTTGATATTGTGGCGCCTCGAAGACCGGCGCGTTGTCATTCACGTCCGTGACGGAGATCTCCACATCGGTGGTATCTGACATTGACGGCACTCCGCCGTCCCGGGCTGTCACCGTCAACAGATACGATGGCACTAACTCGCGATCGAGCGCCTTCGTCGTCGTGATCGCGCCGGTCTGTGGATTGATGGTGAACTCGGTGACGGCCTGCTCGCCGTTGTCAGTCGCCAGGCTGTACGTGATCTGGGCGTTCTTGCCAACGTCGGAGTCGGTGGCGCTCACCACCAGGACGGTCACGCCGATCGGCGCGTCCTCGAACACCGAGACCGAGTACGGCGCGTTCTCGAATACGGGCGAGAAGTTGTTGGCGTCCGACACGTTGACATAGACCAGGGCGGTGTCGGTGCGGCCGCCGCTGTCCGACGCCGTCACTGTCAGGACGAACCGCTTTTCCTGCTTGTAGTCGAGCGGTTGGGCGACGGTGATGAGGCCACGGCCGTTCTGCGACGCGATGGAAAAGCGGCCACGCGTGTTGCCGCCCGTGATCTCGTAATGGATCCTGGCGTCCTCGTCCGGATCGGTGGCGGTCACCGAAGCGACCGGGGTGCCCGGCGGATCGTCCTCGGACACTACAGCTTCATAGTTCTTTGGCTCGAAGTAGGGATCGTTGTCGTTCACGTCGGTCACCGTGAGAATTACTGTTGCACTTGCGGATTTCGGTTCCTCGCCAGAATCCGCCGCGATTACGGTGAATTGATACCTGAAATTGAAATGAGATTTCTTGTAAAAGAGTTTGCTACAGAATAAGATTATTAATAAAGTGCGAATTATTTTGTATACTTTTCTAACACTAGCTTCTCACAAATTTTTATTCACGTCGGTTTGCATTTCGATCATTTGAAGGTTGGTTAAACAACAATTTAATAATCGACGAGAGATTGATACCTTGAGCACTGTTCGCGATCTAACTGCTTCGTCGTGTAGATCCAACCGGTCTCCGCGTTCACAGTGATGGGGAAGTTTTCCGTGGAGGCGCCAGTGAAATCACGCGCGCCGATGGTGTACTTGATGAGCGCGTTGTTACCCTCGTCGGCGTCGTACGCCTGCACCCTCAGGACCGAGTATCCCAGCGGCACGTTCTCCGACACCGATTCCTGGAAATGGCTGGTGTAGAACCTCGGCGCGTTGTCGTTCACATCCCGGACCATCACGAGCAGCTGGGTGGTGTTGGATCGCGCGGGCGAGCCGCCGTCTTGGGCGCGTATGACGATCTTGTAGCTCCTGGTGGACTCGTAGTCGAGCGGCTTGACCAGAGCGACGTCGCCGCTCATCGAGTCGATCGAGAAGGTGTTCTGCGTGTTACCGCCGATGATGGCGTAGCGGACGGCTGCGTTGGCGCCGGCGTCCGCGTCCGTCGCTCTGATACGGGCTATCACCGGGTTAGTCGTGTAGTCCAAGTCCTCCGGCACGGCCGCCGAGTACGTGCGCTCGGTGAACTGCGGGTAGTTGTCGTTGTCGTCCAGCACGCGTACCAAGAGGGTCGCGTTCGCGGTACGTCGCGTCGAAGGTGGAGTCGCTTGGTCCGTAACGCTGAGCATCACCGTGTAAATCTCGGTCAGCTCGCGGTCAAGGGTAGTCCGCGTGGTAACCACGCCGGATCTGAAACATTCAAAGATGCATTTTGTAAATATAAAGCAAAGTTTTATTCAATTGAGTTGAACTTATAAAAGATTTTATTATAGATTATATCTTAAAAAAATATTTATTATAAAATTCCATAAATAAGAGAAACAAACAATGAAAGAAAATAGAAAATATGTAGTTTATTCGTATTATTGATAATATTAAAATATAGAAAAGGTATTGTATAATTCAGTAAGTAGTGAAAAAAGATTAAAAACATGAAGAAAAAATGAATTTCATGAAGAGAATGTTCAGATATTTTTTTCTTCAAATTTTAAAGAATTAAATTTATTTTTCAAATATTCTTGAATATATTTGTAGCACTAACCTGGGATCGATTCTAAAGGTCGCCGCATCCTCTGTATGCGTAGTGCTACCACTCGTCGTGATGGAGAGAATAGAATATTCCACTTCGGAATTTCTTCCAGTATCCTGATCCGTTGCCTTGACCGTGATCACCGTTGAACCTACGGGAACACCTTCGCGCACCGACGCATCGTATTCCGGCCCCTCAAAGCTGGGCGCATGATCATTCGCGTCCAACACATTAACTTGAAGAGTCGTTGTACCGGTGCGCGGAGGAAACGAGTCGTCCACCGCCAGCACCTGTTCAACAAACAATCCAAATTTGCAATAAGAAGTTATTACGCGACTAGAAACTTTTACATATTTTATTTTAACCGAAGATTATGTTGTTAATTTTTTTTTAGAGAAGAGACGCAGTCTCTTGAAGACTGTTTCTTATTAAATTTATTCTTATTATTAGAGTAAGACTGGTATTTCTTAATTATTAAATTTTTATTAATTTTTTTACTTCGGAAATTCGTTACTTACCCGAAAATAGTGCACGTCGACGTTCTCCCTGTCCAATCTGGCACGGGTCGTCACTCTTCCGGTTACTGGATCGAGAGCCAACAACGCTTGTGATCTCGCATCTATTAGCGAGCTCATGGAATACCGTACGGCGCCATTCTCAGGGTCTCTAGCCCTCACTGAAGTCACATACACCCCCGGCTCCCTTTCCTCTTCCACCGCGGCGACGTAGAGCGGTTGTTCAAAGTACGGCGATTGATTCTTTAGTTCTCGCCTCACTCTCCTGCCCAGATCGGTGTCGTCCAGCTGACGGTGATGGAACACGATCTTCAGCCGGTGCTCGGCATCGGTCAGACGCGAATCGCCGACGCAGCGCAAGTTCATGCTGACTGAGACCTTCCACAACGGATCGACCAGGCATTGCTCGCTGGCGGAAACCAGATCTCCGGCGGCACCTTCCACGAGGAATCTGGGGTCCGCCACTCCACCCCATCTCGTTTCGCATTCCTTCAGTGCCGTCTGAGGCAGAAAGTCGCGAAGAGCTGCCACTAGTTGAGACGTCCGCAGGCATACCTCGGTAAACCTATCGGTGTAATTGAATCTTTGGCTATGAATTTTAATTCTTTGCAAAGCTGAACGTTAATCATTCTTTTTCTTTTGATTTTAAATTACAATATATCGAAGAATGCAAATTTTATAAATATAAATAAAGGATAAAAAAATTTTTATTTTCTCCTCCATATATTCTTTATGCAATATAATTCCGAAATTTAAATATAAAAATTGTTAAATAATAAAAATAATGATCGCATTTCGGAGTCAGTAGTTGTATAGATTTTTTCTATTATTTAAAAGATTAAACTTTTTACATTAAATACTGAAATCTGAAGTTTAAGATTATCTTGAGATTTATTTTGTGTAACTAAATATTTTCTAATCTTCTACAACTAAAGTTGCTCACAGTGTACATACATCTATGTTGTTATACCATCCTGACCAAATTTTATTTTTCAGAACAGTTTCTTTTTTTTTAAATGCCTATATTTCGTAAAATTATTATCAATGCACTTATATTTTACCACACAAATTAGAAATCGATATTACGCCTCATTAATCTAAATATCTATATTCGTTAATATCTTTATATAAATCTGAATACTCCAACCTGTCGGTGCTGGGCATCGCGTAAGAGGCCAGAGTCTCCGCCATCCAGCCCCTGGTGGCCGCCAGGTCGCGATTCTCGCCGCCGCATCCAGTGATCAGGATCCTCAGCGGCAAGCTGTAGTAGTCGATGGTGGGTCTACCGAGACGGGAGCTCGTCGAGTCGACGTAGAAGGTGAAGACACGCGGATATTGGAGACCGTCGCAGCTGAGTGTTCTCGCGAGGATCACGCGGCCCGTATGCGGGTGGACCTTGAGGAGCTTTCGAGCGAACCAGGCGGTGCGCTCGCTGGACGCCTCGTACTTGCGACGACCGCCCAGCTGCGGCACCCCGGCCTCGAAGACGACGGTGCCGACGGGCGTGCTGGACGGCAGCACCGCCAGATAGCCATCGCCCAGCGTCCAGACGGTCGTCAGGATCAGCAGCATCCATCTCCACCTCGCCATGGCGACATGCACTTAATCCGTGCGATCCTGCGGTCTGTGCTGTTCTCTTCCTGACGCATGTCCCATAATTATCTATTTTCGCGGATCCTTTGCGGATTTAATATTACCGATGCCGGGATTCACCTGGAGAAAGATGGGATTCGATATTGAATCTTTTGCGAGAAGAGATTAGCTCGAAATCCGCGAGGCAACTTGTCATTATAATTAAAATCGATAATCTGATCATGGCTAAATTAATTCATTTTATTAATTCTTTGAGAACCAGTGGCTTTTTAAAAAGCCAGAGAATTTTTCCAATAAAGATGAGATTTTTATTAAAAATTATTTACTTTACTGAACTTTAAGCGTTCATTTTATTTTTGATAAAAAAAGCCGGTCTTCAAAGGGTTAAAAAAAAGAAAGGTAACTCTTGCATTTTATTAGAATTAATGGGAAAAGGGCAATTTATTTATTTCTTTCAAGTGATCAGTTTAAGGTAACTTGCCACGAGCTCGGTAAAATATCGGAATCGAGGAAAGCGAAGGATGATAGTAATCACGGCCGACAACAGTAATCGCGACCGGAATTAATCTTCGCGTGGACTTCTTGTCCCTCGCGCGGCCTTTAACGCGACCTGGAAGACAGGTCCCGCGGGTAAGGACGTGACGACGGGATGCCTCGTTCTTACGCCTTATTTCGCTGCGGCGCGTTTAATCGCGTACGGCGAAGTATCATAATTGGCCGGTACGGACGGCGGTTTTCGAGGTGCACACGTGTTTTTCCCCTCTCGCGAGAAGCGACCTGCCGCGCCAGTGCAAATCGTGGGAAACGAACCGCTTCCGGCCGTGCCCTCGCAGCGTGGTGCTCCCAAAGATACCGGTCTTTCGTATACCGGCTCGCACAGGACTCGCCGGACCTCACGCATATTACACGCGTGCTTACGTCGCGTATTGCGCCGCAATTCGATCGGCCCGATCCATCACGCGCTCCGCTATCTCCGGCGGGGCCGATTTCTTTCACGCTCGACTTGGACGCGCGCACGCGCGCGCTATCCTGAGAAAGTCGATCGCGAGCAACGAAATCGCGCGTACCGAGAGACTCGTCTTGCAGAGAATCGCAGAGAGAGAAGTTTCCACGATTACAATATACATATAGGAGATACCGTCGTTGACTCAGACCGGTTTAAGTCGGACATGATAATTAGTAGTCACATTATGACGTTATTATGACTCTTATCGTGTCGCGATTAGAAAGTTATAATTTTACATGTATATGTTGTAATCTATTTGTAAAATAACGTCGAGGAAAGCCTAATAGACGAACGTAATTTTCGTGCGCCCTTGACATTTAACTTTGAGGAACAATGCCAGGTCTAATATGCAGGAATGCGACGTCACGCTCGGAAGAACGGAAGACGGCGATCTTTATCTTTGAGTTCATCGTGATCCTCGTTGCACATCTGTCTGCTTATGCAGCACATACTCTATCTTTCATACAATTCAAAATATAACGCTTTTCTCATATTAAATAAATAATAGAATTTGCAAGTCAACGCACCAAAGAGAATCAGATAGTTATCTACCTCCGTTTGATGAAAAGTTACTTTCTTTAATTAGAGCTATCGCAATAATTCCAGGTTGCGTGGTGAAAAGAATGATCTTTATATTATCCCAGCGACTCCTTTCATTTTTAGCCAAACAAGAATAATTTAATAATTCCATAATAATTAAGATATATTGTGTAAATTAATGGAATTATTAACTTTCTATTGCGACTCGATCACATACAATTGAAAATTACAGAAAAATAAATAATTAAATTCTTCCTCAATAAAATTTCAAAAAGTATTAAATTGCATAACGCATAATTCGAAAATTTTCAGAGTTGCTGTTTGAAATGTATCAAGCGACAAATTCGCAGAGGGCTAAATGAAAAATTCCTCTGTTCACATTCGCGTCGCTTTTGGCAATTGTTGATAAAATTGAATTCTCTTCAAATCGAAACATCCGAATATAAAAACTCCGATAACAAAAAACCGCGGCTTAATATTAGTATGAATGTATAAACTACGCGAGGTCAAGTATGAATACCGATCGCTCGTTACACCTGTCGTACATACCTGGAAATTAAATTTAATACCTCGGGAGATTCAACGAACCGTTCGATATTAAGTAGCGCATACTTTTGAAAGAAATAACTGTAAAAGCTAGGCTATATGTTATTCACAGAGAGCAACCACGAACGTATCGATGAAAATATAGAAACGAAGAATCGAAAGACTCAGTGTAAAAAAATGAAACGTAACAGAATAGTGTGGATGAACAAATGGATGAACATAGTACCGTTAGATTTTTTACGACGCAGTCAGAGTTCTCGAGATATCTTAATCCGAAGCACGTTTGATGTAAGATTTCCAAATGAAGAGAGAAGATTGACGTTCACCAGTAAATATAGCCAGTTGATTCATGTACTCGAGCGTCTCGTCTTTTGATCAACAACTCCTGTAACAAGTACTCGCTAACCGCATCTCGTTCGATTTGTTGCTGCCGGTACCGATGTTAACGCGACGACTTTTTAAGCGTGCTACGAAGGGAGAACGACGGTTCGACGGTTAATCGATTATATACAGAGACCCCGAGTTTTTAGTCTACAGGCTTGACGGGATTGAGAAAACGCACTTTGAAATATAAAGCTAAATACAAAATGTGAAATTTAGAATTTTTCTGGTTTACAGTTATTCTGATGTAAAAAAGAACAAACTTCTATTAGAAAAAAAAATGTATCTACTGAAATTTTTAGCACAAATACATATGTGTAGATAAAAAATATTTACTTTAATTATTATATCGATTAATAATTTCTGATCGATATGAGAAACTTGTCTTTAAAGCATCATAATTTAAACAATTTATTTCCAAAATATAAATTTAATTCAAAAAAATCTAAATTAATGATTAAAATTATTACATTTCTATAACTGGTGGAAGTTTTCTAGCATATGGATACATATATTTTTCAAAGATATGAATAATTCAGAAAAAGTTCTTTGCTCATCAATCTGATTTCAACATTGCTAAGCTCTTTCCGTTGAGCGCTATTGCATCCAATGTAAGAGCGAATGTTTAAATGGCGAAATGCCCGTGTGCAGAATCTCGCGTGCAGAACTCGTCGAGCAGATCGAGCCGAGAAACTTTAGTCCTGCGGTACAATGTAATGCACCGTGCAATCGCGTGAAGATGCGGCGCTCGCCGGCCCATCCTCCCGTTTCGTGCAGTCGCGAGATTATTCCGTTCGTCGGTCTCCGCGAGAAACCGTGGCGACTAGAGTTGACCGGCACGGTGCCGAGAGCGGCAGTACGATACTTTACCTCGGTACAAGTCCGGCCGATCCGGATCGCCCGATCGTCCTCTACATCGCCAGAGGGGATCTAGCCGATCCGGTTCTCGCCAATCCGCATGGTCGGCGCACCGGCATGGACCCAATCGAACCTCCCGGCCCCCGTCGCGACGGTTAGAGACTTATCCGCAGGAAACGTGACGAGGAAGGGGCAAAGAAAAAGGGCCGTCACGTTGAATTGTATGCTATCGCTCGATAATCCGAGCACGGCACTTTTTCGCATGAAAAGTGATAAGTTTGTTAACTTTTTCGAGCCAGCTTCCTTACCGTTAAAATTAAACGAGTCCAAAAATTACGAATTATTTTATATATGTGAGAGAAGTGTCTTTATTCACAAAAAGATTTTGTTACACAAATTTAATACTGTTTAATATTTAATATTTAAAAATTCAGAAAAGTTTTAATTGTTAAAGCATTCGCTTTTATTGGCATTGCATTTAAATAGAAATAGAAAGAACTTTTTGTAGAACACCAAGAGAAACCATAGCGTTAAAAGCCTTATTTATCTAGATTATATATTATATGCGGTTATCTGCGCTACCAATGCACCATTATCATTTAGATATCTTCCGCCTGAGTGGGAACATTAATTTTTCCGCTCGACTAAGCAGATTTTCTAAGCTCTTAGACGCGTGATTATCTTTCAATCGTCTCGAAAAATACTTCAGCCCAGCTGCTCGGCGATGATATCTCCGTAAGATATATTAAGGTATGGAAATTTCTCACAGGTTTCAGACGACCGATCTTTTAACGCAACGTCTGCTTCTTGTCTTTAAAAGTGGCTGACGCGAGGAATCTTGTTCAATCTCATTTACTATGTATATTATAACACATTATTCCATTAATAAATAATCTTCACGTAATTATTTCAGTAAAAATTGGTCTAAGTAAATAAATTATTCCTTAGAACGGAACGGAAGGGATTATTTCCACCAAAGATATTTTCTCCGAAATATTCTCTGAGAAAGAGAGAGCGCGAGAAAAAGATTGTAGATAAAATACATACGCAAAAGATATACTTTCATAAAATTATTTCTCCCTTTTTTAGGTCGCTGCGAAGGATGTGCTATTTTGTTATTAAATCAAACTGGTTGGCCCACTGGCGGAACTATTAATTACACACGAGAAGGGCCTCAACTTATCGTGGAATCCGGTCCTGACAATTATCTCGCGCGTCTTCCCTTGGACGCTTTCAGGTCCCGAAATGCGTACGTCGGAGTCGGTACACCGTGTTTCGGTGAATCAGCCTGAACCTGTTATCTCGGAAGGGCCTACCACGGAAGAAATGACGCGATTTCATCGTTTTAATAGAGACATATAAGCGTGGGGGACCGGTCTTCCGGACATTTATGCGATCATCGAGTCGGAGCTTAGGTTACCAAAAGGTACTCAGCTTCTGTAAACGGCTATAAAGAGTATCTGTCTCTATTTACCAATCAACTCACTTTCTAAAAAGGGAAAGAAACTAAACTTTTACTACAAAATCTAAATTTAGACATATTGGAAATATTCTGGCTAGTTTGAGAATAGTAGATGTAGATATTTAAAAAGAAGAAATGAATTTTTTCTTTATATGAATATCGAAAATTATTTAAATACTTCTAAAAAATTTACTACTTTCTCGATTAGCTATTCTTAAAATAAACTTTTCTGCCAAAGCTTCTTAGATTCAAAATAGAACTGAATCAATTTATAGACAAATTAAAAAAAATAATATTTAAATTAAATCACTAAAAAAATTTTAATCTTAAAAATAAAATATCTTGCTATGTCTAGACGGCACTGCTTGTTAAAATTCCATGAATAATTTTTTCTGTCGTTTTTTTCTCTTTAAAAGAGCAATTATAAGGCACAAAATGTGATTAATATCTCCTTCAACGAGATACTGGCAGGAGAATACAAATCATTTATCTACACGTATTCAGAGTTAAAACCGTATAAACAGCCATTATGTAAAAAGCACTGTAGATTCAAGATTTCCCGCTGTCTTTCACGCAGGAATCTGATGTCGATTCCGTTACCTAAGGAAAGGTAGCAAGATACAATTTATTTCTGCGGATAATCTGCGTGCGCGTCAGAAGGAAACTCGTCCGATCATACGATCACAGATTTATGGATCAACCTCTCGATCGAAGAATGCGATGCGGAAGAGATACAGGCGCACGCGTCGCACGGTCGTATCCTCCTCTCCCGTTGGCGTTACAGCCTACGAACGATCTCGCATACCACGCATACGCGATCCTCGATTAACGATACACTCTCGGCGGGCGATCGTCTCGCGAAGCGAGCGGGACGCGAAGGCGCAACGTGCGTCCCTTCCGCGAGGCGAAATTTTGCCGAGCGAAATTTTTATCCCCTAAGTAATCCCCCGTGCAGTAATAAACGGCCACAAAGAGAAGAGTTCGTTCGGGACCGCATCTCATTACGATTGCTTGCGCGAGCGGGACGGGCGAGAAGAGGAAGAGTAGACAGGCAGGCAGGCAGGCAGGCAAGCAAGCAGGAACGCAAGGATCGGTAAGAATCGGCCCGGTGATTATTTCGACGAAAAAAACGTCCCGGACGACTCTGATGAATCGCCGGAGGCGTCCTCTTCTTGGCGGCCGGTGTCAGCGACTCTCCCTCTGCTTCTTCGTCTTCTTCTTCTCATTTTCTCGTATACGCTTATCTCTCTCTTGCTTTCATGTTCTTCTCTTTCTCTCTCTCTTTCTCCGTTTCTCTATGCCCGCCAACTTTCTTCTGCAACCACCGGCTCGGCTGGTCCGTCCGCCCGATGAACGCGAACACGCGAGGGACGGCCCCGGCCTGGCTATTACAATAACCGGTGTACGTGGTACCCGCTCAAGGTCGCGACTCGAGGAGAGCCCAGCGAGCGAGATCTCTCGAGGAGAAGACTCGACTCGACTCGACTCGACTCGAGGATCTCCATTCTTTCGACGAGGGTCTTCCTCGTCAAGCGAGCGAGTTTACTCGAGCGATAAGCGTTAGGCGCAAACGATTAGGAAAGAAGCGATGCGAAGGAGATCTCGCGATGCCGGATGAGCTGACGGAATATCGGACGCGTGAACGATGATGTAGAGAAAAAGATAAACGTTTCGAGAGTCTTCACCGCGCTGACGCACTTGGCACGCCATTTGCGCCCAAAGTTGTGGACATCATTATTTTATAAATATTTATTTAAATACAGAATTATATATTATTTGAAAATGCAAATAAAATAGAAAAAGATAGTTAATATCTCAAAATGCGAATTTTTGCAAAATTGATGTTGGATTTGATTTTCCACAATTTGTTCACATAAATAATTGTTTTTGTTCATCTTTAAAAAAAATTAAATATAAAATAGTTGAGCAAAATTTATTCTGAGAACCCTTAGGATTCTCTCTCTCTCTCTCTTTTTATAATTTCTCTTCTAATATAATCCTTATAATTTAAAAAAAAGAATTATACATAGACTCCGATTATCTGTTATCCTTTTACTTCTTTTGTCCATATTTGTCCAGAAATAATCGTTTCTGTCCACCTTGCAAAAATTTTAAAATAAACGAAAAGGTGGACAATCAAATACTAT
>VBVR01002675.1:0-21272 GCA_011638315.1 Tetramorium parvispinum
TGGTGGTGGTGGCGGCGGGGCAGGCAGGTGGCGGGATCTAAGCCGGAATAAGAGCAGTTAGAATGGGCAACAAGCTCTCCTGCAGTTGCGCGCCCCTAATCAGATCAAAGACGTATCGGTACGAGGACAGCCCATGGCAGGCCGGTGCCAGGGGCGGGATGGGCGGCGGCGGAGGACGCAGGGGTGACACTGGCCACTTGCTCAGGTGCGGAAGCTTAAGAGAGAGGAAGAGGTGCGCATACCATACCATTCAACCATTCAATCACTCTCCATTCAACCATGTTACCACTCTTTCTCTTCGATGATTACCATACACCCTTGACTGTATGCATTATACTGACTCTCTCTTTCTCTCTCTCTTTCTCCTTTCTTTCTTTCTTTCTTCTCTTTTCATCTTTTTCTCCTCCTGTTTTCTTTGCTTTGTTATTGAGATTCGTAAGCGGCATGAGAATAATAGATACGCTGGGCGACGAGAATAGAATATTTTGTGTCATCCTTGGATAATGATTTATTAAATGCATAAATGCAATTCTTGAAAAAGATAATACTATAAATGTACGATTATTTTTGTCTAATGATAATAATTTATGGAATTACAAAGTCACGTAAGAAAGTTAAGTATCAACAACTGAAATTAATAACTAATTAATATTCGTTTATATAATGTAGCTGTATTACCTTTTAGAATTTTAAATTTAAAATTTATTTTTAATGTATTATAATTTATTATACATAACGTTATGAAAATGTATATTTTCTTCAACAAGCAATTTCACAGTAGCCTAATCTTAATTTTTGAGCAATTTTAAGCATGACTAACATATTTTATTGCGATATCGTTATTATTTTAGCAAATGTTCTCAAGCATTTTTTATAAAATGCAGTTTTCGAAGATCCCGGCTTAATATATTATTTCGTAGCATCTGGCTAAAAAGCTACATACCTCTGCAGTTATATGCCGAATATCGGATCAGACGTCGCGTTTTATTCACGTCGCCCAGACTGTCTCGCATTTTTCTTATTCATTCCTTTTTTCCAATTTTATTTTTCTCACTGCCCTTTCCTCTTACTGTCTTATTTGACCGTGCTTACGTCTTTCTTCCTCTCCTTTCTTTCTCTTCTGCTTTTTGTCCGGTTGTTCAAGCTGATAGCCCATTTATCACGGCCGATAGCTCGTTTTTCTTATTCGGATCGCGATACGCTTGGTTAACTTTGAGTAATATTGCGATCTCAATCTATCCTTCTTTATTTTCCCAGACATGGGCTTGAGAAATGTTACGCACTAAGAAAATCGCGCTTTACATTCGGATAACAGAAGTAACCGTTATTTTTTTGCTGTTTTTGCTTCGCGCTACTAGCTTGGATTTCATTTGAGTTAAGTGAAACGAAAAAAAATTATGCTGTGAATACTTTCTTCCCCCTGATACCATTATCGTTCTCACACTTTTACCTACTTCTGAATTGCACACTTTCACTATATATTGTCTACTTTACACTTCACCTGTACACGTATGCTTCGCATGACTATTAGTATTTTTAGTACCATTACTTTCTCGTCCACTCGGGCGATGTACAAAATTCAATGACGTACAGTTTCATTATTTCTTCGGAATTAAAAATAAATATCCACGGATCGTATAATTTTAATGCGGAAAGAACTCGGCGTTTACATGGTAAATGCAATGTGGCGTGCATGTAATGTATATGCACTTGCGATTTCCCACCGATGCATGCGACGATTTCTGTTTTATCCGTTTCAAAATAAAGCGACCGACGTCATACTGAAATATTTTTATGCAGTTTCAACATAGTGTATCGACTATCGACAAAGATATAATGAAAATCGAATATACACTGGATTATAAGACTTCTCTTACTGTTCGTTTTTATTATTTTCGTGTCACGCCTGCTCTACTTTCTTTCCTTAGAACTTTCCTTAACGGTGTGTCGATGTTCGAAAAATAATATTGTCACAAATATACGATGTAATGACGAGAGTTTTTAGGCTGTGGGCCGAAGTGTTTCATGTAAACTCGAGCGGGGGTGGAACCGTCAAGTGGCAGCAGGTGTCCGAGGATTTGGTCCCGGTGAATATCACCTGTATCCAGGACTCGCCGGAATGCATCTTCCATATCACCGCGTACAATAGCCAGGTCGATAAGATTCTAGACGTGCGGTTGGTCCAGCCAGGTGAGCCATAATTACAACACGTATTTTAAGATACTCTAATTAAATCACGATTCTTTATAGAAAGGAGAACAACAACGTACGTTGTAAAAAAAAAAGATATGTGTGCGAAGATGCATCTACCTTCGCAGACTGATGTTGCTTTCAGGAAAAAATCTCGACGACGGACGAAGACGGCGCGACTACGGAGTTTAATCGGAGTGATCCTGCTATAATTAATATTATGTAATTGTGTTTAAGGTACGCGCATCGGTCAAGCGTCGGAATGCTTTGTTTATTGGAAGGACACAGTGACAAATGACACGTGGGGACTGAACTTCACGTCTCCCATAGACGCGAAGCAATTCAGAGAATGCTGCGTAAGTTTAGTGATATTACACCTGAGACACGCATTTTGTTACATTATACATCAGTGCCACAACCCCCTGTTCGCTATCACTCTCTCAACGCGTCTCCGCCTATTTCCTTTTCTCCTTCCGGGTCACGCTCGAGGAAGTTGTGCGGAGATGATTTAGGGGCGACACACAACAAGTCCGATACAAGTCCTATTCGACTTCTTAGGTCATTTGCAGTCACTAGTTAATTTTCCATACAGTCACCGTCGTTCAAGATTTCAAGGAAAGCGTCCTCTTCTTACTCGTTGAAGCTCGAGCCACCGAACAAGCAGAAGATCAAAACACGCCGAAAGCCGCTGTCGACACCGGCCTCACCGAGCCGATCCAGAGAACCTCAGTGCACCTGCATGACGCCGGAACAATTTGCCAGACTGCGCAGCCAAGACGCCAGATATCGAAGTCCATGCGGTACGTTTGTATAATTTATAAAAAAAATATATATATATAATATATTTCCTCATATTCATTTCTATGCCACTTAAAATGAAACATTATAAAATACACACGTGTCACTTCTTTTCTTTATTACTTTTTATTTTAATTTATATAATGATACAGATTTTGATGTACAGGCATCATAACATTTCAAAAAAATGTCATTGTGGCAAATAAATATTTGTTCGCAACACAAATTAATAGACATACTTGCATTACCGTGTATTAAATTTTTCTGCGTATTTTAGGGCCGTCTACACTTCCACGAACCATAGGGCGATCTACGGAAATGGACATGACGCCGGGACGAGACAAGATAACAGCAGCCACATCCAGCGCATCTCTCTATGACAACGTTAACAATACTAACGCAACACCCGGGAAAACACCAAAGGCCGGCGACGCCAAGAAGGAGAAACAGAACGAGACGTGTCAGACGACCCCGAAGACTGCCAACATTGGAATCGGAACGGTCACAGTAGGATCACAGGCAAGAGTCAGTTTTCAGCAATACGTATTCTCTTACGCTCAAAATTATCGTGCAAATTCGAAATTTATAAAAAGGTGTTATCTTTATATTTTTTACATTACATTTTAATTATAAGAGATATATATAATATAATAATTTACATTATTTTAAACATTATCTCAATCACTTGATTTATTAAATAATTTAACATCTTAATTTAATAACATTAAGTTAAAATATTAAACTAAATAAGATTTTGAGCCTTTATGAGAAGTATTTTTTATTTTTTATTGTCTTCTTAATAATCATATCAATCAATCAGTCATATATCAAAGTTATATTTGGCTATATGTTAAGTAAAACATTATTTTCTAATTAGAAATTTTTTTTATTTTTATCATATTTTTTAATAATATTTTATAAAAAATTAAACAGAATTTCACGAAAACTTCAACTATATATTATCAAAATTAGAAAAATACTACTTTGAGCTCATCAATAATTCGCCCATTCCCCAGATCGACAGCCCCGACGAGAAAGGTTCCACGATATCGCCGAAGAAGCTAAAGCAGAGCCAGGACACGTCCACGCAACAGAATGGCATTGAGATGCTGAAGTCGGAGGGCACTCAGGCCGGCGGCACCTTGCAGATCAAGTCGCTGCGCAAGGAACAGCTCCACCATACCAAGTCGGCCGACTACACCGAGCTAGAGATGCACAACGGCAACCTCTTCAACATCGTCAATAATAATCACGGCCATAAATCGAAGAGCAAGAGCACCGATGACATGCGGATCGAGAACGCGCAGAACGGTATCAGCCTAGACTCGAACACCCTGAAACGCATGCTGAAGCCGATGCCGAGCATCGACAGCCCGGTAACGTCGCCGGAGATGACGAGGAAACGTCACAGCCATCACAGCTACCACTACCATCCGAGCAATAACAATCAGAAGTACATGATGCAAGAGGTCGACAACGAGAATTACGCGCATCCGTATCGCGCGCCTTACAACAACAAGTTCCAGGGTTCTAGGAGCGCCCACGACATGAGTCGGCAATATTCCGGTACGATTCTCTTCGCTGATATATTGCTGATTTACTGCTAATTTTCATCGTCGTATAATTCTTTTAACTCACTTTTTAAACAACTTTTAATTGTTTCAATGTCGCCCTGGCATTTTAAATCATTATATTACTGCACGTTTGTAATTGATAAATGTCTATCGATGTATACATATATATACGATATAATGAAATTTAATTATTTGGATTTAATGAATCGACGAATATGATTAATGTCTAAGTACCTTGTTAGTTACACATGCTGTAATTTGTTATTTAAAATATGTTAAATATTTTAACTTGAGTGGGGTAACGCTATCATTGTTGAGATAATCTATTATTGATTTTATAAAATTATATCGAACTAAAGTTTAAAATTTTTTAAAATTTAAGAAACAGTTATAATATAAATTGTTACAATCTGAATAAAGTTCTCAACAATGGAAACGTTCAAAAGCAATTGAAGGATTGATCACTTAAATTTGTTTCTAAAAATGTGAATCTTCCCACACAATTTTTCGAAAAATCATTATAACATAATCTTTATTTTTCGTAAAATGACAGGATCTAATCGGGCGTGATTTAAAGTGACAAAAAGTAAAAGAGTGACAAAGTTCACACCGACAATTACGTGATCGATCTTGCACGTGGTCTCATCCCTTGCTTGACCCCATAATACCGGCGAACGCGTAACGCTATAGGTAGTCCCTACGACCGATGACTGATCCTCTGACGTCTATCTGTCCCTCTAACCTTTAGTTACACCCTTGGCATAACTTAACATGCGCACAGAAAGCACGATATGGCTGTATCCTGATGAAAGTCACGGGGTCACCCACCACCTTTCGCAGCACACCCTAACATTTTGTCACTCCTGACCGTCTTACGTAACATGCGCAATAGAGGACAACGTGATCGTCCTGTCAGCCCTTGCGACGGCCTCCTGATTCATTCTCAGACGGACCGCTTCCCAGGTTACGCGTTCGCCGTTCCCGACTAACTTGACACGTCTCACCCCATTGATTAGCGCCGCACGTCTCACTACGTCCGTCGTACATTCTGCACTCTCGGTTGCACCTCTCTGCCCGCAGGCGGCAGAGGCAGGACGTACTTAGATTCGGAACGTAATCGGTGCACAGGTGACATGTCGCCGCCCTCGGACAATGTCATCTTTGATAACCAGTGCTACGCCACCACGCCGAGCTCGTCGAACGGCAACTCCGACATGGAGCAGCCGAATCACTGCAACTCCCGCCGCTGCAACGGCGGCCAGACATATCAGCAGAACATGCAATCGGTATCGACGCCGGGCAGCCCGACCAGCCGGCTGCTCCTCGAGTACGAGATGCATCTCAGGAACACCCTCGCCAAGGGCATGGACGCGGAGAGCTACAGCCTGCGCACGTTTGAAGCTCTGCTCACGCAGAGCATGGAGAACTTGGGTGAGACTTGGTTTGATCTTTGACAGGGGAAAGGCCAATTGTTATTTAATAATTGATTATTTATCACGAGGTCTCTTCAGAAGAGTTTAATTAATATTTATAACGGAAACTTAATTAGTATTCACAATGAAAAGAATGCAGATTTTTCTATTGATTATAAACATTTATTTTTCTTTTATAACAAGTTCTTTTAAGTTTTTTTAAGTTCATTTTGGAATTTTATTTAAAAAATGCTTTATATCGTGAAATTACTTTCATTGCTTCGCAAGAGATTAACGATTAACGAATGAATAAGCAAAAAAATTGGCTAGAAGATTTTTTTTAATATCTCTGACTAACATGACATTTCAGAAATTAAATTTCAGGAAGATAATTATGCACTACTCTAATGATTAAGAACTATAATCTCTTTGCGTGTCCCGTCAACCCATGTCCTTTTCAAGTGAACGAATTAATTATAAAACTTTAACCTTTCCAGTTTTTATTCGAGATGTAAAAGATGATAAAACTAGAAAGTTTTTGTTTTTTAGAATTTGCGGAAAATATACCGTTGAACGTTCAGCGCACGCCTCACGCTTCACGAAGACGTAAGTTAAACACACATACACGCTGAGAATTGAGAAAAATTTACAACGATTGAAAATACATCCATATCTTCTGTTCGTAACCAATTGTTACGATTACAGGTTCCAGTTCCAATAAGTCGTCGACCCTGCCGCTGTCGTATCGCTACTGCAACGAAAGGCAGAATAGCAAGGATAGAGACGGCTATTACAGCGATCGCAATGAGATGGTGAGAGAGAAGAGAGAGCGAGATCCCGATCGCGGCTATCTCAGCGACTACAATTCTAGGTAAACCACTGCCCCGACCCTCGTTAAGTTCAGCATTTGCACCGTAAAGAGTTTCATTCATTCGCTTAATTTATCGCGCTTTTATTCATCTGAACGAAACTGGATCCTAACTAGATGGTATGAAGAATAAATGAATCATAAGTCTCCTTATACAAACGTAATTGTATAATCAGATAGAAGAGAATAAGATTTCTCAAGTTTAGAATACTTTACGTATAAAAATTATATATGTATAATCTGTGATATATATATAGTCAAGTGTGTTAATGGAGAAATGTATATTCAATTTATATGACGCATAAAATGACATGAAATATGCAAATCTTATTCTCCTCATTTGATTATTCAATAAAGGCATTTTCTCGACAGTGAATGTAGGTCCAATAAAGGCATTGCGTTAAATATGATTCTATCATCACTTTACACTGGCACAAAAACCCAAACGATTCTCAACTTTTAATTACTTTCCAATTATTCATACGAGATTTAAATATATTTTCGGATATTTTCTGGAATTTCGTACGATCTGGGTTAATTAATTTTATAATCTTAATTTTATAATCTTATAATTGTATAATCTGATTCATTAGCGCTTTTCACCTGCTCCATTGAAATATCCCTCATGCAAGTAGTACAACGTTAATTAACGCGGACGCGCGTGATAGGGCCTGATAATAGCCACCGACCCTTCGGTTGCCAAAGGGTGCGCATCGAAAAAGGCGCGAAAGTCGCTGTGTTGCGAGACTTTGACATTTAAAGAGCTGCGCCCTGCGGCCAACCGGCGATGGTCAATGAGACGTGCTCGTCCATTAAGGGCGACCTGGATAATATCACCGGATGTGCCATCGCCTATCGATAGCCCGCGGGCGGCGCAGAGAAAAAAAGAATGTCACGTGCGCCGTGAGGGATATCGATAGGCGACGCGCGTCGACGGGCGTCGCGTGGTGTCTATCGAGGTCTATCGAAGGTACGCCTCTCGATAGAGCGCTCTCGGGCAATATCGGCGCATGCATGCATCATCATCCCCGCCGGCCGCCGGCGCGTTGTGCATCACGGGTCAGCGACGGCGGCTGACAGCAGCGAGCGGCATCGTGATAAATATAGACACCCCGCGAGTGGGCTTCAGCTGGACGGTGAGAGCGAAGAAGAAGGGTGTTCCGTGAACGCGAGGAACGAAAGAAACCGCGAGCGCGCGGGGTTGGAGTTTCGCTCGCGCGCGATCGTCCCGGCGGTGTAGCTTCCGGTGTATTGAAGCGTATCCGACAGCCGGATAAATCGGGGACGGGGTGTTGCGACAAGGAATTGCGCGCGTCTCGCGTCCGTCCCGTGTTCGTCCTACGCTAGTGCGAGGTGGTGTGTCCGAGGGGTCGCGTTGTGTTGTGATTACCGAGTGCAGTTGTTCACGTGAGCCTCTGGTTAACATTCAGCTGTGCCAAGGGAAACGTTGTTAATAAGTCGCTAATTAACCGATTGCAGTTAGGTATTACGTGGTGATAAATGGAACTGTGGAGTGTCGGAGGGAAACCTAAATCGAGATGAATCACTGAGAACACATCACGTGAAAATCGAATTGCTTGGACATCCTTGAATAATATTTATCTCGCTATCACTGAAAGTTTAAGCGAACATTCGAAACTCCAAAATCAACATCATTGAATCTAATTATAGAGAAAGATAATTTTGAGAGCGAGCTCAAGGGGGGGGGGGATATTTATTTCATCATTGTGAAAAATTCAAATGAGGATGATTTCCAAATGCAATCGCCTTGTCGAGGAGAGTGCGGCGAAAACGAAAATAATTACTTCGTCACTGCGACGTGTTTAGCAACAACGTACGCAAACAACAATACTGTCAAAACGAATGTGAGGATAATTATTTCGCCGTGCCGCGCGTGATTGTCGGCCGGCACGAAAAAACAGTACGAGAGGAAATAATTATTCCGCCGTGAGCGCAAACAGCGGCCGTTTCAACGCACCGGCGTTAATCGTCCCTTCGTTACCAAATGCAAACGTCGAACTAATTGTCTGAGCTGACCGACATCGCCGTAGCGTGATCCGCAAATACACTTTATTTGTCTGACGCGATTGTTGCACGAGACAAAGGAATCGAGTCGTGCCGCGACCATGAGCTTCAAACTGCAACGTAACGTGCAACTGCAACGTAAGTACAGATCGCTCGAGAGGCGGCGAGAACCGAAGAAGCTGCCGAAGCTGCCGAAGCTGCCGGAAAAGGTGTTCTACCGGATCCTGGACGACGGGTCCGGGGACCAGTCGCGGAACAAGAAACACGTCAAGTTTCAGCTGCTCGGCGAGGAGGACGACGACGCGAAGACCGGCATGATCTGTCCGGATTTATCACCCGTACCTGCACGGTACTGCGCATCGTCCGTGCGTAGGACACGGACACGTTTAATCCCTTGTACTTGGATATCGTATTTATGCAATGACGTTCGGCAAGAAGAGCCTTTTACTTCTTGCCGAGATATATTCTCTCGATAACTTTGAAAGCTTTTCGAAAGTACTGAAAGATTAACAGACTCACTGTACGAGATAATAATGTTTCGACAATCGCAACTGATCTTGGTAAGAGGTATGAAGGAGGAATTGTAAATTAAATGAGTAAATTAAATTCTTGAGTCCGGAATCTTTAGTATGTTGTTACTGATAAGAAACCATATAAATGTCGCACTTTGTTAATGTTTTACTCTATTAACAGCATCTTGATTGTACGAGTCAACTTACAAATAACTCCTTACAATTGTTTTTACAATTATTTTCATATCAATTTGTCAAATATTATATGGATGTTATTTAAACTGTGTGAGAATTTGTGTCTTATTTATGTGTCGATGCGGAGCTTCTAAATACAAGGGTTTTCCGCGAAATGCGATAATTAGGTGATGTATCGTATACAACTGATCTACATGACACACAATGCTTGCAGATGCGCCAGCTGCATCGGGGAGTCCGCGCGCGCACAATGGTTTCGGCATTCCGACGGATGGCAGTCCGGCAGCTCGACCTTCGGCTCCGGCGCCTCGAGTTCGATAAATCCAGGATACTCGGGACACAAGAGAGAATCGCCCTGGGATTCTCTGCCGTCCCTGAGACACGAAGGCAGTCTCAACGACAGCGGTTACAAGTCCAATCGGACTGATTCGCTCGAACAAAGGTGAGGGAGGCAGATCCCTCACGCGAGGTCCCCCCCAAGTTATCGAATCGACGATCTTCCTGCGGGATGCTCGAAAAATCTCTACATGAGTTCCAAAGATAGATTCTTTGATCGGGTTTTACTTTTAGTTGCACGTCCAAGCAGCAATAATGACTCTCTCTCTAGCTATAAGTAATTTAAAAAAAAGGATGCAAGAAATTATTATTATTAAAAGTAGAATATAGGGAAGGATTTCTGGAAGAAAGTGCGAATTATTGGTGCGAACATGACTGGTGATTGTACGATGAACGCAGGTGTAAAATATATTTTTATCAATTTTATGATTATTTGTCATTTTTTGAAGACTTTTCGATTATATATAATCTTCGGCGATGGTGCAAGATACCTAAACTAGCTTCGCCGCAGAAGAAATCATTAACAGTTAAGTCTTAAGATTGAACATATTCATAATTTCAGACTGTAACATTTTTCACATCGCATTTATCATATAGCTTAGATTCTTATTGTATTTGAAAGATATAGAACCATCGATATTCTTAATTAATCTATCGATAGCTTTTTTTGAAACAAGTACGCAGTAAAAGTATAGATAACCGTAGATAAAAGTTGCAGAAGAACATGAACTCTTTCGGCACAATGCGTACTTGTACTTTAGTGTTCTTTTCTTATAGTTGACGTTCATTCGCTACCATCTACCTTTTGTTGCCCTATATTGTTCGCATTGTCTTCCATACTTTCATTGTGCTCTGCACTCCCTTCCTGCTTTTATCGCACATCTCGACTGGTCTTTGTACTGTCGCGAAAACGATTTTATTAATCTTAATATTAGCATTCTTTACATTACCATTGGCAGCATTAGAAACGTAGCTTTTGCATTATACCGCAAGTATTAATAAAATTTCTCGCTGATCATACGGTAAGATACGATCCAATTTGATATAACTCAATCACATTTGTATTTCATCATGTAAATAGAGGAGCACAGTTTGTATGTGAAATAATTTAAAAATGGTTATCGTGTGTGTGTGCGTGACGTCAGAGACTACAGCTCTCTACTCTCTAATATTTTTATAGCTTGAGCTGAAAATAAATTGTATTGTACGCGTGCATGAAAAATTCGCAATAGAGAAAAAAATGTACTACGAATTAATTTTTGTGACAATCGGGAATAGTGTTTTTCATGCGAATCACTTTTTTAATTAGAGAAGAGATCGCGATGAACGAAAAGAGAAAGAGAGCGTGTCTGTAATTGAATGATGTTTACTCATTTTGTGGTAATGCGCCGCGATATTCAGATGGATGTGTTGCATATTCCAGAGGTACTTTCGACAGACAGGACAGCGTCAGATCTGATTACATGTCCGACCGGGATGGCAGATACGGAATCGTTCAACAAGCCTCATTGGAGAGCACCGACTCGAGGCTCTGCTACTTGACATCTTCCGAAGTGAGTTATCCAAGCACTCGTTGACCTTATCAACTTGATACATCCATGTGCCACTCAACGGTGCCTTTGTAGCGCGATTCATATTCATGTTATGTGCAGCTATGATACATGCGAAGGTCTTGCGTTCGGTATTACTTGGATGTCTTGCGTTGATATTCTGCATGTTTAGAATATGTCCCCGCCAGCCGAATAATTCTACACGCAGTAACTATGAAACCATACCATAGATTATTAACTCAAATAGTGATCTCTTAATTCATTCTAATAGGGTAATCGATAATCGTAATCGCTGTGAAGATTAGTAGATTAAAAGGATAAATGCACTTAAGAATCATGGATATGCCGTGCTTAATATTAAATCTAATTACGCGTACTTTAATATTAATTAAATGCGAGACGGTAATGCACATCAACCGCGGAACACGGGATTGGGATTATTGATTTAACTGGAACGTATAGGTTTTCTGAGACAATATAAAATGGGTATATACACTCGAGTGTATGAATAAACTTTTTATAAATTGTATTTTAAATAAAATACAACTACATAATTACTATTATTAACTCTAGAACGCCAGTCATGGGTCTAAGAGACTGTGTCAAAAGCTTTGACAAGTTTTCACAGACCCTAACTGGCATCCGCGTGAACAAAAAAAATCTGACGTGTTAGGGTTAATATTCATTAAATTTTTAAAATACATTTTACAAATTGTATTATATATATAAAATGTATATAATACAATTTATAAAACGTATTTAAAATTTGTAAATTGTATTTTATACATTTTATATATATAATACAATTTTTTAATTAAATAATATATCAAATTGAATATACACATAGAATATACACATGTATTGGTATACATATATAAAAAACATAAGTATAAAATAACATAAAGTAAAATACAATTTCTACAAAAATGTTTATCTATATAAATTAAAGTTATAATAAATTAATTTTTCTTTTATTTTTATTAAAATTTTCATAAAATGATATTAAGATATATTTGGAATATAATTCATATTTCTCGCGTGAATAATAATTATATCTTTTTATTTTTTTAGATTTTATTACAATTAGTTTAGATAGTAATTAAATCATAAATTAAATGAATTATATATACAATTCATAACAAAATATCGGCTTACTTTATTCTCTTTGTTTATAATGAAAAAGTCGCTTATATGGGTTTTATTGCTGCCTGACATTTTTTCATCTCTCGCCCCCGCTGCATGCGCACACAACACAAAACTTTCCACAAAAGCGTATTCGCGATGTGACGCGGACGCATTATTCTTAAAGCCCTTTGAGGAGATTCTCTTTTTCTTGCGCTCTTACCATCCATTTGTGATTTAAAACGGAGCAAAGTACCCAGCTGTACTTGCGAAAGCTCAAATCGATGAGCGATGGTGGCAACTGTTCCCGAAGGCTGTAAAGCTACTTCAAATCGCAATAGATAAGAGCCACATTTTTGCAATGAAGCAATTTGCGTCTCGTTCATTCGTTTCGATTTACAATCTATTATTCTGTGACCATATTGAAATGAAAGAAATATGATTTCTGCAAAATTCTTTGTAAATATATTAATAAATAATTGACATAATCTTTTAAATAATTTATAGTTTCTAACATTAATTCAGCTATTAATCTTATTATTTTTTTAATCAATTGTAACAATAAAATTATATGTTATAATTTCCTTTTCAATTATTAGATCGTGTTGTATAATGGGTTCAAATTGAGTATGGAAATTTATATTTAATCATTTTGTTATTAAAATTTCGAATTTTGTGTACATTTCTACTTTTTCTGTTGACGCGACAATATTAATACACGCAGGTACATTTCGCAGACGTTTGCACAATGTCCCCGAACTACTTCCCGTTTCTAATAGTTACGAGAAATTGCGCAACTCTCGGACTCCGGTTGTACAAATTGCGCTCTCGCACTGGCCACGCCTATCGTATAACGACGGCGTTACAAAAGAGGTCAACGCGAATCGAGGAAACGGAAATGCACATACGTGTCGATAATCGGGAGCCGGTATCCATTCGGTGGACAATTCGGCAAAAGAACGGGCACGACGGCCGCGGTTTCGTCGTTCGCCGCGTTCCCATTTTCTTTTATTTCAACGGCGACATCGCGCAACGGGTCCGGTGCTAATGTAAATGCTTGAACTTTCGACGAGTGCGTTGTGCGGGCGCATGATCCGTTCTTGTGTACGAAGGGCGTTTATGTGTGACCGACGAGAACATCGATAACCTACTGACCCTGTGTCTCGTTCTCGCGAGCCGCTCGAATCCATCGCTAATGCAACCCCTTCTCGGAGTAAGCACCCCGTCTCGTCTCGGTTGTTTTGCACCGCAAATAGAAACGTGTGGGTATATAGGTATAGAGATGTATATATAGACGGGTATATACATAGAGAGTGGAATGGGTGGGGTTCACACGTGTGCAGGAATCTGAATACGTTTTACCGCATATACGCGTACAAGTACACCCCGTCACGGGCGCACATATACGCGTACGTATGTGCTGCTGCGCGATAGTGTCCATTATAGGAATCAACTGCGGAGTAATGGAGATTTTGTTAGTGCATGTTTTCGCAAACTTTACCTTTTATTTAGCTAATTGTCGAATAACTCTTTCTATCGTGTCATTTTAATTTACCATATTTTTTTATGTATCTTATACAGAAAACATTTTAAAGCCTAGAATCATTAAATTTGAAGATATGTATATTTAGAGTTAAGATTTGTTACAGAAATGTAATGAAACTTAGAGTAAACGTAAAGCCTAATTTTATTTCGAGACGATACTCTTTGCTACTTAAGATAATTTTTTAAAAAATTTGAAAAATTCTATTCTGAGAATCATCTCAGCAGCTCTCTTGAAATATAACGATCTCCCACAAAGGTCGGAGGCTTTTGTGACGCGCCGTGCGCAAAGATACACGTCTAAGGGTTAATAGGTCGCGCCGAGATTAGCGGGCCGAGCTCGACGTGCGAGAGTAAATAAAAATCGAGCACCCTGCACCGTTGCACAAGTCGAACAGCAGCCTGCGCCAACAGGTGCATGCGCAAACGCGCGCGCAATTCTTTCACGATTTTGGCCCTTCTTCAACGTCGTCTCTCTTATTCCACGATCGCGTTAGTGACGCAAATGCGAAAAGATCGAAAAGAATTGTCGGTGCGATGCGATCGACATTAGTAGATATCTAATTGAATCGTCCGCACATATAAGTCAGACGGACCGTATTGTCCCGATATGGGAGACGATACGCTCCACGGCGCACCGGCGACGTTTCTTATCGTCTTCCGCCGCTAGGAACTATGTTGTAAAATTCAATAAAACTTCACGTCGCTCGCATGCGCGCCAGCCCGTTATACATAATCCGCGTAGGATAATTTTTTTTAACTTTCTTTCCCTCGGCTCCCTTTACGGTGGCGAAAACGAACTACACGACGGTAAACGCGAATAAAAGCTTAAGATATATGTAGATAACGGCCGAAGATCGGCGCATCGCGCATTCGATCAAATACAAAGACGGTTCAATGCACATTTGAATCGTCAAACTAAATATTAGATCTGTTGTTTCTAGCTACATTTTACTTTGTTGAAAGACGGGAGTTTTAAAGAATATAATTATCTCATTTTTATTAAAATACATTAAAAGGAAGGTTGAACGCGGAGAAAAGCGTTGAATTTAATTCGAACGAAACTCTGAAATTCTACGATACGTTGGCTGGAGAAAATTGCTGAAGAAAAAGCGATAGATAAACGCAGAACAGCAGCGACCAGCGGACTTAAAGAACTCCTTACACCGCTTAAAAGTTTCTCGCTGCCGTCCTTGACGTTCGGAAATAAATTCCGAGGACGACGTGGCCCCAGAAAAGTAATCCGGCGTCTCTCGAAAGCGCAGCACTCGAGGAAGCTGGCGGAATTGACCTGCATTTATTGAAATTCGTTCCAGCTTGATTCTCTCTCTCGAATCGGATATTCGTCATTGGGGGCAGCGGTAACAATCATCGCGTAGCAGCTTGGCTGTCAGCGTCGATCAGCGCAGCGCGTCACATTCCCCCCGCCATCTCTCCTCTATGCACCCCCGGCGGTGCATAGCACCCCTTTCGCTTGTACCTCGTTTCGCCTCCGAAGTGTAGCTCCCCACCCCACGTCGCGGACACCACCACCGACGATATCCCAGTGCCTCCCTCTCCATGGTATCCCACCCCTGCTATCGCTGCTTTCTCCGCTCCTCCTCGCCTCCGTCCCGTTCCTGCAAGCCCCCTTCGACCATCACAAGGACCGAGGTATTGATTCCCCTCGCGGTAGCAGCTCCTCTTCCCTGTTCTCCAGCGGCAGTCCGGAGCGAAGCGCGTTCGCGACTGCGGACTTGGTGACATCCGCGCGGCAAAGGAAAGGGAGGAAAAAGAGAAAAAGAGCGAACGAGCGAGAGAAAGAGAGAAAGAACAAATAAAGAGTTCCCCAAATCCCGAGAAGTGTATCTCGTTCGCGTAAAATTGACCGCGATCGGTGCCGCGTCGGCTGCGAGGTTCAACCGATCCCGCCGTAGGCGGCGGTGACAGAACTCCGCGATGACGAGAGCACTTGGTCGCGACCCCGTGTGCAACGGGACCCATCGATCGATGGTCGCGTATTAAGGGCCACGAATTATTAGCGAGAGAATTACGAGCGAGCAAGCGAGCGAGCGACCTCGTGGAGAACGCGACGCGGCACGACGCAGCTTCTTCTCCCTCTCTTGGCATCCACCGCGGCTCGCACCGCCGCCGGGGCGCGCTCGGAGAGTGCGGCGCCCGCTGATGCGCCGATGCGCGGGCGCCGGAAGTCGCCGAGCCGCGCGCGGTACACGTCCCCGGACACGTCGGCAACGGCGTCAACGCTGGCTGTCGTCCACCCGCTGGAGAACGCGGCGAGGACCGACGCTCCCGGTCCCGTAAATCGCATCCGATCCGTCTTCGGCAACGAATCCTCGTCGCTCCTCTGCGGGGAGAACACTCGCCGAGGCTCCATCGAGCGTAAACGCAAGTACCTGTGCAAACGTCGGATGCGAGATTGTAAATCTCGTTCCACGATGGCGCGTCTGGAAGCGACAGCGAAGTTCTCGAGGGATTCTTCATGTTGATATGCGAGTCGGAAGTGCAGCCGTCACACTCGAAGAAACCTGAATTCGAGAGGAATCACGCTGGAAGAGTTCTCGAAGAATCGCTAGTTCCCGGAGTTCGCGCTAATTGCGAAAGGAGGGATTCCCGTGGGACGTCATTGGGATCGACGACGAGTCTTTGCGACGAGTCATGACGCGAATTGGAAGTTAGAGCGCGCGGCAACACGCTGATCGCTTCTTCAGGGACACTCGCGCGGACAGAATTCGATCGCACGTGCGAGGTCGGCGAAAAGCGGTCGCGCGAACGTGCCGGCGCGCGTCGACAATGGCAAACATCGTCACTGGGTATCTGGATCCTCTTCTCCCCCTCGCGTCACTGATCATCTCGAGGCTGATTTCCGCCGCGGAATGACTTCCGGAGAATCAAAGACAAGTCGGTCGGCGAACGATTGACTTTTAGCGTACCGATACTAGAGCCACGCGAGGGGGGAGCCTTTATCGATAGAACGCGTGAGAGAAGATTATATCCCAAGAGGGGACAGAAATCAGATAAGGTGCAAGAGAGAGTATATTCGAGAAGGGGTTGGAGATCAGTTAAAGATTCAAATAATATATTTGGGATGAAGTTGGAAATCAAATAGGGTGCGGGAGGGAGTGTACGATAGTTTACAGCGCATTTTTCCGCGAGAGAGAAGAAAATCGATGCTTTGAGAGGGTGCACCTACTGCGATGTGTGGGAAAGGAGAGAGATCAGCTGGAGAGGAGCGAGGATCAACATTCAGAGAGTATATCTATATGTATACTTAAACACAGAGCGAGAGAGTATTTTTCTATGGATAATTCGTTTCTATTATATAAGCGAGCAAGAGAGAATTAAAAAAAAAAGATATTCTATATATTATCAAATCCCCCCGCCAAGAAGGCGGGAGTTGGAGTGGCGTCGTCCACGATCATCCAGTTCATCGTCGACGACGTCCCGCTGTGCGCTTCTTACTTGGGAGTCCTCGGGAAGAAAATCTCGAGGATTCTAGTAGAATTCTTCTGCGTATAAGTACCTGCGAACACCCGCGGCGGATCTTTCGCCGCGCTCGTGCTTCTTCTTTGTGTGCGTTATCGCTCACACTTTGGATTCTTAAGATAGCTAGATTAGACGGTAGTAAGTCGTAAAGTTAAGGGAGCTCGTTAAACGGTGATTGATTTTAACAGTGCAAAAGACGTTTGCCTTAAAATAAAGGACTTTATTGATAAATTCCAAAAAGGAGATTTTCGATTCTCCGTGCATAAACTCATCGTGAACTCGGTGAACTCGGGTGAGTAAACCTGATTAACGACGGCTGCTCCGCCGTCGTTTCCAACATCCGAAATATATACCGGTTGTTTATATTTTATTCGGCGTGTATATTTGTGATCGGCGCGCCGCTGACGCTCGAGTATTGGATTCCGTGAGCGATAATTCCGGCAGAACACAGCTGGCATATTCAATATTCAATTGCGAGAGAGAGAGAGACCCTAGCAAGGACTTGAAACTTGAACTTGAAAGTTCATTTAAGATCGTGGAAGGAACGGAGCGGATTTCTCGAAGCGGTACCATCGAGCTTACACACCGCGACAATCGATTGAACGAGAATATCTTATCACGTGGATATTTTCTTTTGCCGTCCGCGAGACAATAATGACACCGCTGGGGGAGGAACGAGATACCATGGCCGGCGGCAGGATCGTCTCTCGTCGTGATCGGGTACCTAGGGATGCCATTTCGAGGTCATCCCTGTCCTAGGTACCAGCAACCTAGGTTCCACATCTCTTCCTCCTTTCATTCACCGCTGACAGCGCGAACGACGAATGATGGTAGAGCCGAGATGGTCGATCAGGTGTACGAATAGCACCCTGGACCTGTTGGACCCGAGCGAGGATTATACGGATCTGAAGACGCAGCATCGGAAACGTTGTTGGAAGTACTTCTGCTGGTGCCGCAGGCACACAATCAGCGTGATATGCATTAACGAGACGCGCAAGCTGTACTGGTTCAACTGTCGGAACGTGCAGGAGAAGGTGACGTACGGCTCGGGCGAGGGGTACTATCACAAATTACTGCGACTGGTGAACGGGGCACTGAACGCCTGGGCGGAACGCTACATCGCCGGCCTGAGCGTGGCACGTCGCGAGATTATGTTGAGGATCAACGGCAGCGCGGAGAACAACATGAAGCTGCTAAAGGAGGGCTGCTACTGCCACTACCATCCGCACATGACGGCGGATGCGTGCAACGCCGACTTTCTCAGAAGAGTCGTAAGTTTCTGGGCCGACGAGAGCCTCAGGGGGATACGCGAGAGGCTCCGCGGCATGATGAATATTACGAAAAAGGTAGAGGACACGAATCGCGAATCTCTTATGTATCTCTGGAAGGAATGTTTCTCTCGATATTGTATATGTCCCTGAATATATACATATATATATATATATAGATACATTTTCCCTGGTATGTGATCGCACCAGGATCGCTCGTATTATTGGCATGCGCTTCGGCCAGAGAAGCGAAGGGTAGAAAAGACACGAGTCAAGTCCGCGCCTTCGAATACGCCGTTTCCGTTGGACTTTCGTTCGTCGACCCCCTGACTACTCGCACTCATTCTCGCACTCGACATCGCATCTCATTTTCATCTTACCATATCGTTTCGCAATAATATGTACAGCAATATATAATATACATATAAAAAATCGTGCATCGAAAGCGTTTACAACCGAGCTGAGAATCGATGAAGAGTCTTAAACGCGATAAATGAGCGAAAATAACGAGGGGATGGACAGCGAAGGCAGTGGAATTATTAGACGGAGCATTGCACTTTGCATTTGCGCGACGCGGCTGATTTTGTGCTGTATAACGCGAGTAAAGTAGAGGTTTTGGCATGTACGCTCCGCGTTAGCTCTTGAAATCGAAACGATCTTCTTGTGCAAAGGACTTGTAAGCGAGTCTCACTGAAGTTGCATCGATACTTTAGTTGCCACGAATAGCATGCGCTGGTTAAAGCTATAACATTTCTTTGCATCTCCACTGCTAATTGTTCGTAATACGAATGCTCCTCTCCTTAATTCAATACCCTTTTATTTATCCGTAGTAATATCGCCTGATTTAAAATTATAATAATACTAATTATAATAATATACTAATTGATTATCTATTGCCCGCATTTAATAGAAAGATTTAACATGATTATACATAATAAAAATTACAATCAAATAATAATTTCAATAAATTGTATTATATAATCTTTAAATACATTTTTTTAACGAATCATAGATTGTTGAAATAAATATATGTAAATAGTAGTATATATACGTATATAACACAATCCATGTTTGAAATTCCTAAATATGCACTTTTAGATAGATGAGGAACTGTCGGTAAATTATGTACATATAAAGCATCCTGTCATTGTCAGTAATCCACTAGATCTTATCTTTGCATATAATCATGATCCTTTATCGGTATCACCCTATTTCACTATCGCACAATACATTTTCTCTGAGCACATTTTCTCTCTTTTTTACACATGACACATTTTTCACGCATACGGGCGATTCCATGAAATTTACAATATTAAAATTTTATATAAATTTTACATCTTCCCGTAAAGCACACGTGCGAAAAGAATTGGGAAAAATTGAGAAATAATCGATTACTCGCTGTCCAATTTGACGCGGAGTCGTCCGTATTTGTCTCGATTTTCACAGTGACAAGCACGTTTATCGCAGGTAAAGATAAAACCTGACGTATTTTCCAGATGTCGGACGATGATAGAATGTCACTCACCACCGCCGTCAGCGACGATGACGACGGTGAGAGTGCTATAAATTCGCCCTATCGAAAGCAGACCGGCACGGCTGCAGCTTCGTTTAATTGTACCGGTGCAGTTCGGAAAGCAGGGTATGTCTTTCATATTCTTTATATTTTTTATTCTTTATTCTTAAAAAGAATGAATCTTGAAAACTTATAAGACCTAACTAAGACTTTTCGCATCACATTAGCATAGATAAAGGCCGCAAACGAAGAATAATCTAGTCTTGTTTTTTCAATTTCTAGAATATTGTATATACATACATATATATTTATATAATAATCTGTATCAGTTTTATAACAAACGAACGGAGAAAATTTTTACATAACAAATATTTGATTATCATTTATGATATTCGATTAAAAATCCGATAATCTCGAAATAAATTAAATCCGATGTAGAATGAGCGGAAATTGTAGAAATAATAATGAATGTGATATAAAATTATTTTTCAATATAATTACAATGCAAATTGCAAGTTGTAATATAATTACAAATTTAAATGCAAAAGAAAATAAGGTAATGACAATGCTTCGGAATTTCTAGATTTCTCAGCGTGAAGAAATGGTTGCTGCGCAAGAAGCATCAGATCGAATTGGCCAAGAAGAGAGGCTGGAGGGGTTATTGGGTCTGCTTGAAGGGCACCACGCTCCTCTTCTATCCCTGCGATTCACAGGAGAGCAGGGCTATGGAGGCGGCACCTAAACACCTGATCATCGTCGATGGTGCGATCATGCAGCCAATTCCCGAACACCCGAAGAAGGATTACATATTTTGCCTGAGCACCGCATTCGGAGACGCCTATCTGTTCCAGGTAAGAGATTTTTACCTCGACTTTCTTATAATC
>VBVR01002676.1:0-21265 GCA_011638315.1 Tetramorium parvispinum
GATTAATTCTTATCGTGCGCACTTTTTTCAACCGTAAAAAAATTAACTATACTTAATTTTGAAAGATATATCCTATGAAATTTACGTTGGTAATCAAAACTAATATAGTACGACAAGAGTATCTCTTGATGAATTATGACGTATCTTACGTCATAATTAAGTAAAACCAATCAAGACAACGTGCCTTTGACGTGCGCGCGAAATCAGGAGAAGTGACCTTTTCCTCATAGGAACTGATCCATCACGGTCGAGTGAGTAATCGAAACGCGGTGAACATATACGTCACGTTACGGTACTCGTTAAAATGCAAATGTGCGCCACCCACGGCAATTAATATCCGGCCAAAAATACGTTGTTCTGGCAAAGCTTCGCGAAACTTTCAGCGAATTGAGAATTGCAGAAAGGATGCCAAGATGCGCATCGCGAATCGATTCGATACACCTGCAACAACTGTCGTTCAAACGGTACTGGTTTACCGTAAATTGCGCTAGAGCAGCAGCGAATAAATTTGCCTCTATCTCATGATCTGCAATCTAGAACACGCTTCTATACGCATGTATGTAAAGTATCATGCGCGCACCACGTGCGTTAGTTACGTCTCCAATTAGATTAGCGTAATCACTGATCCAAATATCTATTACATATTAAATAATATTATTAAAAATAAATGTAAGATCGTGTATATAACAAAATCAATTAATATTATAATTTTAACGATAAATGGATATTTATGACCGCTTGTTTAAAATGCATAGTTTCCTGATATATGGCGTTGTAATGAATATATTAGTATTTATAAATTATTTATTTCGATTGCAGAATCTTATTATTTTCTCACCTATAATTTGTCTCTCAACAACTTACGTTTATATCATATTTTCAATGTTTTATTTATTTATAAGATTTTAGCGTTTACTATTAATTAAGCGAACGGTATTCGCTTTTTCTATGAAAGAAACTTAGAAGATGTAGTGCAATATAATTCATTATTAATTAAACTTTTAATTTAAAAATATTTTAATGTCATCCATAACATCAACAAGATTTTCGATGTAATAACGAAGTTGAATCTATATTTATGACACAATTTCGTAATGTACTAAAAGTTTATCAGACATAAATGCATGAATTATAATTAATCAGAAACTATTTGTCGAGAAGAACATTGAATCACACGGAAATTTGAACTATATAATGGAAAACGGAATGAGATAACAACTCACCGAGTATTTAATCGGACGGTAAATTATTCGAAAATACTTCACCGAGATGAACATTCATCAAAAAGAAAAATCATAGAAAAGAAAATTACCCAGGGCAAAACTTTTTTGAATTATTGCACAAAAGATTTGATATCGCTTGACCTGCGATTTGGTGGATGTGATTTGACTTGACCGTGTCCGGTCATAACTGGGTTAATATTCTTCTCAATGAATTTTTCATCGGATAGATACTCCGTTTCGTTATTTCCCTTTCAATAAATTTCCCGTTCGAATTCTTGTACTCCCGATCGATTTTTATGTAGGTCAATTCATCTTTAACCAATTTTTATTTCTATAAATTATTGACATTTACTTTTCCATTACAAATGAAATATATTTTCAATAAATTCTCTGTCTGATAACTCTTGTTATTTCGCTGAATTGCAGTTCCGCGAATTCTGTGTGTATGCCAAGTATTATAGCGTGAGTAATTTTGCAAGTTTTGAAAACGACAAATATTTTCTTAGCTACAAGACTCACTGTAACAACGAGCAAATTCCGTCGTGCGTAAAAACTTATTATGGGATCCTAAGAAAATTACTGAATGTAGATCATGCTTAATAAATGTTGACTATAATAAATCTAATGTCGTTAAATAAATCGTAGTAAATTAATCTTGGTTTTCCAGCAATTCTAACTTTTAAACTACCTCCACGCAAACATGATTATTTACGTTCGAATGGAAGTTGCGAAATTATATATAATTTTGAAAGAAAGTAATTAAAGTACGTATATAATTAAAATATACGATACTACTTGTATGCAATATCTAATAATATCATTTCATGTAAATTTCTTTTAAGTAATATAAATATAATCAACGAAATATTAAAACTTTGCGCACTACGATATTTTATAAAAAATTAATATAAATTCAGATATGTTCCGTACTACATCATATGTATAATATGTGAAAAAAAAGTTCGCTTGATATTCTATCGACCAGTTTCTGATAAAGCAGATAATACAACTCTCTTGCTCGTAAACCGTTTTATCAGCTCATACTAACTTACCGACAACTCAGATGCTACATACATTTACCAAGAGTTGATCTTTTTGCGATATTCTATTTCTCTCTCAAACAATAGTATTTATAAAAAAAGGGAAAATCATAAATTGTAACATATATTATAATTTTATTTTAAATAAAACAAGTTTGTTTATGTGCATGTAAAATTAATAAACTAACTGAACTATTTCATAGTTAGCTTGTGGGCTACCACATTTCTAACTAAACAAATTATTCTCACGATAATAATATGATAAATACATAAACACATAAACACATAATAACTTTTATTTAAAACTTATTAAATTTAGAGTAAGATTAATAAATATTTATCTTCGTAAACATACTCATAGCTAAATGTAGATATGAAAATTGTCACACTTATTAAACACTAAAACTATTAAAGCAAAATGATTAATTTGTAATTTTTTTTAAATTACTCAAATTTATAAGAGTACATTTTCTGAAATTTAATGCAATATGTAAATGTAAATAAAGAATATAGAATTGATAAATTTACTTTTTCATTCGACCCTTTTTTTAAAGATATAAATTAACATATCTTAATTTCAATGATAGTGACTTATGAAAATCTAATATTATCGCTATAAGAATCACCAGGAGCATAAACAGTTAATAATCCTGTGATTTTTCACTTTTACGACAACCACCAGCCAGTCATTAAATTTTACTATCTCTCGTCAAGTGTCATAAAGAATCGTTGTCAGTCATTGCTTCATCAAATACTCGTCCTTTTATATTCGCGATAAACTTTCAACTACCATTCTAGATAAGGATACTTTTGCTTTATTCAAGCTCGATTTGTGTTTATGGAATTTAACGACACCATGTTAGACAATTTTACATTGTGTGTTCTAATCCCAATGGTTTTATTAAAATCTTCGTTTCATTTTTACATCCATCTGAAGAGAAAAGAAATTTGGAAAGGCAAGAAGTTTGCTAACGTACTTTTGCGATAGAATCTTAACGAAACATGATTTCAAAAATATGAAATTTTGTAATTCTCTCGACATCTGTGTTTAGTTACAATTATAATAATTAAATATATTGTAATGTTATGAAATTGATTTGTTTCTTACGCGCGATTATATTTTATTTAAATCTACAATTTTTGAAAAATTCACAAACGACGTTTGACATTTTAATACTGACACAATATGTTCAATAAAGCTGGATTAATGACTAATTAAGATAATCGTCCGGAAATATATAATAAAAATTCGGTATTACATTATACGTAATATATTTCAAGATATTTCTGATCTGACAATTTCTCTTTTTATTCTATGCTCTTTCAATCCAAAAGTAATGATTAATTACATTTAAACCAATGAAAAAATCAGAACGATAGAAAATAAACACGAATTTAAGCCTTATTTATCGCCCGATAAAATAATAGTAAAGTAATACTTTATGATTTATATCTCTAATTCTGAAATCAAATGAAAATAAATTGTGAAATATTAGCTTCGATAAAAATAGATGATAAATTTATGGTTATTAATAGCGGGAGTTAATTGATGCGAATAATAACTGAGCTAATTATCGCATTCAATGGAATGCGGTAACACAGGAAGTATCTCACGTTGCTAGCTGCCGATTCGAATCTAACTACGCGATGCACAATACAGCGCCTAGTATACGCGTCAGTATCACAACAAGTACCAAGGCCATATATTAGATAATTTGGCTTCTATGAAATATTTAATGGAATATTTAATAAAATATTATTCAATAACTATACATCGGAATATTTCGTTCTATGTATTTTAAATTAGATTCGATAAACGAGCTGTCACTGCACATTTTGCGATTGTTTTGTGAACTTGTTAGCGTTGCCTAAAATAACAATAAATTCCATTTGATCGGAAAATGTATATTCTTTAAGTTAGGTTTTTCATATAAATCATAGTCCTCTTTTTAAATCACTTCAAGAATGTTATCAGATTAAGAAACTATTAACATATACACACACACACACATGCGCGCGCGCGTGCGATCAACTATCAATTATCGAACCGCGAAAAACAAAACTTAGACTATGTCGCACGACAAACTTTATATGAGTCCCTCAATTAAATTTCAAATGCAAATATCACATAATGAATATCTTATTAAATTGATTCTTAAGATTTAATTATTAAATCATATCATGTCTCAAGATTAGTTTAGCTGAGTTCTCGAGTAGAAATGTAACTATAAATATGATAAAGATTAAGATAACGACATAAATCATTAAATTTAAAAATTTAGATTATTATCACGATATAACCAATCGTGCATAATTATTATAGCCGGTTTTATATATTTAAACGAGAGAATACTTTATTATTTGCATGATGTCAGTTTTAAAGAAAATTAATATGAAAAAAATTACAAAATACTTTTAAGTAACAGCTGAGAGAAATAAAAATTATTATTCAAATATTTCGAAAAATATAACTAAGTTTGTAAAAAATACATTTAAGTACAAAATACTTTATGAGTACAAAATAATGCACTTAAGAATTAATCATTTATATTGAAATAATGAATTATGTGTGTCATTATTTCTCTGCGATAGAATCAATAACAATATGTCAATTATTAGCAAATAATTTCAGTATTACTGTAATCTTAATATCTCATGATGCTTAAAATTTTATACAAATTTAATAAGTATATTTTTAAAAATCATAGACGGCTGCAAAATTTTTTGAAGATATCACGCGCAGCTATTGATAAATTACCTGTGCAAATAGTTATTATAACAAGAGTCGAGCATTTCAAATATATTCATAAATGGCAAAGAGAAATTCACAATAGGAAAGATAAAAAGAGTATATTACTTTGTATGACGTCTGTCGAGACTTTAAATTTATCATGTTTAACGATGTCTGATTCCAATGTATCTTTTTTCGACGTGCAACGAAAAGAAATCGCGAGAATAAGTGAGAAGCTTGTTGCGAGTGTGACTAATGGTCTAAGAGACACGGTCGCCGAACAAATCGATATACGTCGCCTTGCTCTGCCGAATCGCACGAACGAGCAGTGACAAATGCGTCTCATCCGTCGTGAATGCAAAGTATTCCAGATTAGCAGATAACTATAGTTTCCTGTCTACAATCAATGCTTGCGTTTTAAAATCATTTTAACTATTTAACATGCCAGAAGGAAGAAACCATAATAAAATCTAAGAAAAAAGGTTGAGATACATATATTATGCATATATGTAAAACAGTAAACACTATAATGTGAAAATTAATATATGTAAATGTATGCAGCAGAGATTTCACGTTATTGAGTGCCACACTAGTGGCACTCAATTTCTAAGTCATAGAAAACTCATTATCTTTAGAAAATAAATGCTTCACAAATATGATGATATAGCAAAATAAAAAAGATCTTGTATTATGTTAAATAACATTTTTTCCTAAATATTTTATACAGTATCATTTATGTAGCATATTATTGACATTTCTACAGAACTTATTATCATATTTAACGAATAAATCACGATAAATCCAATAATAAATCTCCATTAATAAATTTTCTCTAATTAGAGGTTATTACATTTTTAGAAATAATCTGCATTTCACATTCTGTCTCCCTTCGCACTGATCTAATTAATACTTAATTGAGCAATATTCGCGCATCATCATATTACACGCAAGATGCATCTAAATGCATATGGAACGGCAAATAAATCGCAGCCGCTTGACGCGCATTAGCGAAATGATTAATTCATCATGATAACTAAGTTATTGAATTGCTAATTGCTGTGATACACATCCCAATGGTGGACATTTGCATAATTATGCGGTACATAATTATCTGAGTCGCGCTACGACAAGCAAGAGGAGACACGAGACTTCGAGTAACGTGTCCAAAAGACTTCATAGACATACACATCGGTAACAATCGTAAAACCGGATACGCTTGTATCGAGATGATATACCGTGCACGAGAGCGTGCAACTGGAAAGCTGTAAATTAAAGGCTGTAACAACGCGAGATAAAGATATGCAAATAATACGGTTATAAAAAGCAAAGAGCGTAAAAAGTAAAAATTTAGTTAGAATGCATCATCCAGCAGCTATGAAAAGATACAGGATATCAGAGAGGACCATAATAATCGCATGTTGACAACATATTATATTCTTATATTCAAGATACTCCAGGGAAAACAAAGTGAGAAGACAATGAAATACGTTGACAAATTTTTCAAATGCACATAATTACAATTTCATTTCGTTCAAAATTAGAAATACAAATTTGTTGAATTGATTAATCAATGAAGATTGCTAATAGTGTTAATTTTAGTTTACAAATATTTTACCTCATAAATAGAGATAATAATATATATGTGATATAGATGTAAATATATATATATATATATATATACCTGTGTGTGTGTGTGTGTGTGTGTGTGTGTGTGTGTGTGGGCGCGCGCGCAAATGCATAAAAAAAAAGTAATTTTTATATTCAAATTTTAACGTGACGCGCGTTAAAAATTACATCCAAGAATTATATCCTAAAAAATAATTCAAACTATAAATTTCAGAGAAAAAAATGACATTTAAATTACAAGATTATTTTCCACGATTATTGCGTGCCAATTTGCGACGTGCTCGATTATGAATGCGCAGCTACGAAAATGAACGAGTCAGACGAACGCTTCGCTCGCGGAATCGCGTGCATAAATGTATGCAGACATCCTGTCGCTTGCACACGCTGCACCGCCGTAAACTTGAATATCACGCGAATCGGCGATGCGTCTTCTAAAACAGAAGAAGGACGCAACATGCCGCCGTTGATTCGTTTCAGGGTGAATACCCGATCTCTGTGAAGCTGGCCCCTCATCATCAAAAAATTGAAAAATTTATTAGAGTTCCGATAGCCCCTCTAAGAGTTCCAACAACTTTCCTTAATAATCGAAGCGCTAAAATTAATAACAAAAAAGTTATGGCCTCTTAAAGTTGTAAAAATATGAAATTGCCTCCCCCCCCCTCCGTATTTTCAAATGCTATTTTCATTGCTTTAAACGACGGAACTATTTCTAAATCCGATAGAAAACTCTAGAACTCTTATGTGCATTTCTACCAATGCAGATTAACTTTAATCTCGATTTAACTTACTTTTCATCTTTTTCTAATTCTTAAGGCTAAAAAAAGATAGAAAGTAAATTAAACCGAGATTAAAGTTAATCTGCATTGGTAGAAATGAACATTAGGGGGACTATCAGAACTCTAATCAATTTTTCAAAGTTTCGATGATAAGGAAACAGTTTCACAGAGACGAATACTCGCGTCTTCCTCTGAAATGCGCGATCGTCTCCTGCCTTCTCGTTCTCGTAAAACTTTATTGGGACTAGTGATTCTCCCTTACGTGTATGGAAGTTTATAGTTCGCGAATATACCGGACGTACGATGGCAAATAAAATGGAATCGGCGAGGTCGGTTAATGACATCTGAAAGCATGTCCGCGATGACGTCGCCACAAACACTCGATCGACCGTGTCTGCCGAATCGAGTTTTACTTTCATTCGGTGAAAGTGGTACCCCCTTGGCCGGATTTGTGCGCTCGCAACGGGTTTATCAGACGCTTGTACTCTTTCTCCTTCCTTTTTTTCTTTCTCTACCATCGCAACATAGTATGAGTAATAAACATTCCTCTCTTAATGCCCTCCCGGAAGAACATCGTCTCTTTTAATTTAACATTGGCGCTCTGTAGTAATTTCTACAGTATAATTTTTTACAAATCTTCCGAAAGTATGGTATTTAATACTAATTGTTCACTTATTGATATTAATTGCCCTATAACAGACCTACAAAACTTGATATAAATGATGATTATGTAATTTAATTGAAATTTTAACAGTTTTAAAATGTATAAAATCAACTTTCTATTATTTAGAAATTAAATTCTTAACTCTCTTAGCTCTAATCGTTAAAAAATTGAATTAAAATCCTAAGTTACGCTTCCATTTATTTCGAAAGTTTTATTTAATACAAAAATAAATCGTAATCAACTCTTGAAACACAACAAAATTATTAATCTATATGAAATCTATATAGTCTATATAAAATATATATTATATGCGTTAATATCAGAAATATAAATACTTCTAACTTGTAACTGATCGTGATTACATCTAAATATAATTCATATATTTATATCATTTTTGATAATTTAAAATAAAAAAATTAAGTCAAAATACAACATTAAATAAACGTTAATATAATATCTGTATAAATTGCATCGCAATTATGAATATAGATTCTACATTTATTGGATGAAGAAAAAGCAAAAAAAAGCAATTGATAGAATGTTTTCTTTCTTTTCCATCGACATAATTGAAACCGTTACATCGAGACAAGAAAGCAGAAACCTAAACGATCTAAGTTATGCAAACCGGCAATCTTACGGTATGTACATGTAGATACTATTGTTCCGTGACACAAGCGCGGCATTTAATCTCGGTCTCATTTGACTTTAGATGAATTCTACCGATAAATTCCTCCGACGAAAACTCCATTCCATTCAACTGTCTCTACACATACATGCATATTGACAATACTCGCAGCTCTCTTACATATTCCCGTTAATCAGGCTTGGAAAAAAAGTTTTGCTACAGAACAAAGTTCACATACGCGATTGCAAAAATTTTTTCTTGATAAACTTTTTGAAAGCTCCGCTTTTCAAGTGCGATTCTTTGATAATGTAAACAGAAAAATTGACAATAGTGATTACAGAATCTTAAACCTAATTACTAATAATTTTGTTTTCATTACACAACTTATATAGCCTATAATCATACTTTTCATTTTTAATGATATTTTTAAGAAAATTAAAAGAGTTTCTTTAGAATAATCATTAAAATATCTTTATATAAAAACAGAATATTGATATAAAAAAATTATGAAAACTTTCTTATATGTGTACGTAATCTCGAAATGATTGGACACCATATTGTCCAAGTTTATGAAAACTATACTAATATCTACATCACTGTCTGAGATCACGTTCGGCAGTTTTGTTTAAATGACTTTATCTTCTAAAAATGACGTTTCATAAAATGCAAAATTATATGGATCCACCTTGTGAAAAGATGGACTGAACAGACCGAACCTATTTGTATCTTTGCGAAAGTCACACAAGACTTTCTTTACATCGGTTTATAAATTGCATCCACAAGGCAGAATTCACATCGCTCTAGGTCGCTCGGGAAATCGTGCGATAAGATACGAGAAAATGCCGCTCGTACGTCGACGTACAACAGTATAATCCTCAAACAATTTGTAGTATCTTCGGCAACACAGAATTCAGAAACAAAACAAGAATATCTCAACGAAAAGAAAATTCTTTAATTATAGAAGAATAATTTGCTAAATTGACACGAATTGCACGAAAACACAATTTCCATCGAATTTGTTCTCCCTATTAATTCGTCATTCCACCTCTGCGCCGTCAAAAAATGCCGAACAGACAGACAATAAATTTTATTAATCGGACGATCAGCAATAGGAACGATCGATTCGCTAATCGCTCATATATTTGATCACGGGATGAGTCAGAGTGCATGCCGGTGGCACTTTAAGAACTACGCGGAATACGAGGGACACTTTACGAGGAACACTCGCCAGCGGTGACGTTTACATCGGAGGAACGGTTCGACACGACGATGAAAACGAGCCATACGTCGCCCGGTATATGGGCGAAGATATAATTACGCCATATAATTTATGTACGCCACTCGCGTGTCCACGATACACGTGCCGCGATGAGAAAAGAGCGCACGCACCAAAGAAAAACACATGGAGCCTTCAGGGATTAGCATTCCGTTTTTTTCCGTCTGTACGTTTGTCAAGACGTTCCGGACACCCGTAAAGTCCAAACTCTAAGACCTGCCACGAAGAGAACATATACATCTCAAATCTGTAGCCCTAAAATCGCGGATGTACGACGCCGGTGACGCGTGACAAACGCGTTTCTTTCGCTATTCCTCGCGTTTCTTCATGAGACGCGGTACCCGTTGCCATCAAAGTCATGGAAACGAAAATATCATGAATGAAAATCGACTTATACCATATATACTAAATCGAAAATTCATTTTTATAGATAACATTTAAAAAATATACAGTTGCAATAATACAAATATATGTACACAAATATGTATACAAATATACAAATATAAATTATGAAAAATGAATTTGAATAAGTTCAATGTTCTGTAATGAATCAATAAAAACATAACATAGCAATGTCACACACGTGTTGTTCTAAATCTAAAATACCAAAAGTTTAAACTGTCCCCTTCTTCATTTCGGATAATCTTTAATCATGATTATTTGTATCTCTTAAATCGGGTCATAAATCGTTACACGTAATCCGAAAATATTAAACTTATCTGATTTAAAATAAATTTATAAGACCTACCATTTAAATGTTGGCTTCTTACGATTTTTATATTTATGATATGATGATATTAAGTTTTCGCAATCTTTACCGAATCTCCGAGAGATTTTACATATCGGGATTTCTCAACGATGGAAGTTGCGAGACAGTATCGCTATTACGGGCACGCGTCTCTCGTCTGGCGTCTTTTACGAAATGGTAGAAATATTAAAAAAAAATATTTTAAAGTCATGCATCTATTATTGCTTTCTCATTAGTGTTCATCTATATGTTCAACCGTAGAATTTAGACTTACTAATTTTCTATGCGCCTCGTGAAATTTACAGAACTACATATAATCAACTATGATAAACCTATAGTTTGCATAATGATAAGTAATTAAAAAAATAAAAAGCAGCAATATTATAAAGAAATATTATTCGAATAAGATTTGGAGTAATGAATTTTTACTTCCAATCATCCTTAGAAGTAATATAAAGAGAAAACTAATTTCCATCTATTATCTAATCACTTACAAACTCCTATACGCAGAATTGATGGCGGAGAAAATATAAAATTATATTACACTTAAGCGAAAAAAAGATATTGATAAAACACTAGTCCATTTCCGAGAAAATCGCGTTAATATAAATCTTATTATATTATCAATGCAATGCCGCCATGCGCACACTCGTCCTTCTAAGGAATACAAATCTAGAAATACAGGTGCGAGGACAGTGAGACTTGCAAGGCGACATAACGATATTGCCAATGATGTCTTGGTCTTCGCCAAGTGGTGGTGGTGCCCGAGAGACGACGATGGTGAGTATGGAAGGGAGCAGAGGGAATAGAGGGAAAGCCCGTCTCTCGTCGGAGCGTGGCATCAGTCGACGATATTGCGCGAAACCCTACGTTCCACAAATCCGTTGGCCTCACTTCAATAACAGTCACCTTACGCAGCTTAGTCAGTTAGTTAATCCCGAACGGAAGATATTACGCGTGATTCGCAAATCGATTCTCGAAATTGTTCCCGCGCTTCAAGTTGAACTTCGTAAAAAAAAAAATATATATATACGTTCGATTCTGTGACCTATCCCGCAAATATTTCACTCTTTCTCTTTGTCTTCGCAACCACGCTGGATTTATCTAATTGAGAAACTCGCGCGGAGTTTTGTTCTCGCCGTGGATTTACGCGACCGCACAAACTCGTAAATCGGTCACGAGAGACAAGGCTATTAACTGACTTCGGTAATCATTTCACAGCGCATTCCTTGCTCGCTCGAAATTGGATGCGACCGAACGTTATTCAATGCATATTCGTTTGTCATTCAACCAGCTATTATCTCGGCACCATTACCTCCCGGTAATCTTGTAACCGCGTGAAATCCTATACCGGTTATGATTTACGATCGAAAACAATGATACTTATGACCGGCACAAGAGTTATTTCTTACCCAAAATGGTACTGTTTTACTTTACTGAGTTTGTGCATTATAACTCTTTAAATATATGTATTGTGATTAAAAATCGATGGAAAACATAAAGTCTACGTGAAATATATTTATTCAGCTTGTTTTCTTTTAAAAAATACGTGTAACATGTGAATACACGTGTAAAGTAAAATTAATTAGAGAAAATTAAATTATATAACAACTTTCTATTCATATTTAAATTATTTCTTAGTATATTTTTTACGATTCTTTTAATATCGGTATAATTAATATTATAAAATATAAGATAATTTCATGTAATTGATTCGCGATAATTCAATGATTCGATTCATTAAATTCTGATGTATAACGAATAGAATATAAGAAAACGGTGCGTATAACGAATCATATTGGACGACGTTGTTTTTGCCAGCAAAGTTTCTCGATAATTCGTTCTTTCGGTAATCGACGGAGGCTTTTAGAGAATGGCGGCGAAACGTTGAGCGTGGAAGCTATCGAGCGGTGCATTTATAGACATAATAAATCGCGGTGCTGCACAATGAGAGGAGCTCATGCTGAGAATTTATTAAAATTGAACGTTTAGGAAGTCCGACCTCTTCTAAGCGCATTAACGGAAGCGAAACCGCCAATGGATCGATCCCGCGATACAATGGAGAAACATGCTGTAATTTATAATAGCTGATTCGGCGAGCACGCCAAATTAATTCATCATAATAACCCGCGGGAAAAGTATCTCACATCAGTCATATTTTATACGGTGCCCAAACGTATCGCGAACAAAAAGTACGCGATTAATCTTGACTCTCAAACTTGCGAAATTGACAGTGGCATTGTCCGCAAGACGACACACGTTTCATTACTCTTCATTTCGGATCAAGACCGAACTGATATGACCGAACAAAAAAAAATTAAAGAAAATCCTGATATTGAATATAGTTTGAAACAATTAATTCGTCGTGATTGATATTAAAAAATGTTTTAATCATCTAGTCATTCGAGATTAATGTTCTATATCGAAAAAAATTCTGACCCATACATTCCTTTAATAGCAAAAATTGACTAAGAGTTTAAATAATATGATAAACAGATTAATATTGTAATTGTAATAATCAATCATAAGGTTGTTGAAATAATGATAAAATAGAATAAATAATGGGAAATCGAGTTTCTCTTTCAAAATATCACGCTAGTTGAAGACGAAAAATCTTATTAAATATCTTACAAACCTAAATGTATATTTATTTAATGTTAAAAAAAATCTCATCATTTTCTAGTAATTCTGAACCAGAGGCAATCGCCACAGGACGTTAAATTAATAGAAAAAAAAACAACAGTAGCTTCTCCTGAGTTCCCCTAAGTTCTCCCTAAGATACACGAAACGTTATCAAGTGTAAGACAGGTGTGCTTCGTGCGTCGGCAAACGTTGGCGCGCAGTTGTCGCGAGGAAGAAACGCATGGAAAGAACGTACTCTGCCATCGGGACGATCGGCAGCATGCTCCTAATAAAACGCGCGCGGTCTCACGCAGTACCGATGCGTTCAACAGGAATGTATTCGAATGCCGTATACACGAACAACACGATCGGCAACGATACGGGCACGTAGTAGCGAAAGAAATCGCTCTTCCGCCTGTGATGCCGATATCTCGCGCGCGATCCTGGCCGCTGTTGGACGCAGCCGGCAAAAGAAGCTGCATAGCCTCCGCCGACGACTCATCCCTGAAGAAGAATCGTCCGGCGGAAACCAGTAACGACGGAAGCAAAAGCAACATCGCGGTCATTCAACCGGAAAACAACCCTCAGGTGCAAGCGAAGCAATTGTTGTGCCGACGCTACTACCCTGAGGGAGGATGGGGTTGGGTGGTCACCTTTGTCGGCATTCTTGTGCACATTCTGGGACCAGGCCTGCAGTTCTCTATTCCTGCCACTATTGCATTGCCCGCTAAGGTCAAATTCTATCATCATCCGTGGCACACAGCTGGTAAGTCGAGATTCTCGTACGGTTACGTGAATATTATATTCCGATACAAAAAGTAATCAAAATCGTATGCCAACATCAACGAATATTTCTCGTATCCCTCTACATACATTTCATTTTTGTTATTTGATATTTTCATATATTTATACATCTATAGGTCAATTTTGAAAAATTGGACGATGCTATATTATTTCGAATTCTCCTCCTATTTCCTGTTTATTTATTCTTTGATCGTTTTAAACTAAACAGAAACTAATGTAGATAATGGGCAAAGTCAAACCACTATCGCAAATCCTTATATAAAGGACAGTATCAAAGTGAAGTAAACTCGTTACCAGTATGCCGAAGGCTATAGTTAGTATGCGCCACGGCTAAAGTTGTACGAAATTAACCGTAAAACAAGTAATCAAGGACCAACCAGATAAGGATTATCGCTAAATTTACTAACAGATAGCTAAATATATAAATTATTTATCCCACCCTAACGTCCGTAACTTGTAATCGTTGATTGACAAAATAAAAACATATGCTTCAAAGAAAATAATTAATTATGTAGAATAATTTTATAAAATTTTGGACATACACTTTTCTTATATTTTCTCTGCAATTAAATAGAGCATTTATATTATAATCTCTATATATACATATAGTAAAATTCTACAATAATACAATAAATTTATATATGAACTAACAACCGTAAAACATTATGTAAAGTGTATAGATATGTCTAAAATAAAGTATTTTTTGCTTTAACAGGAAAAAAGAGAAAGAATTTACTTATCTAATTTTTTTGTTAAAATAATTTTTAATTTTAAGAAATTGATTAAACTTGTTGAAATAACTTCTCAAAACTTACGCTTTTATATTTGTGTGTGTGTTATTTATATAAAATGCGAACATAAAATGAAAGAATTTTTATTTGATTACGCGAGTACGCTTCCAAAATTACGACATTTCTCCACAAAATTTTATAATAAAATTCACACAAGAATGTAATATTAATATAAAAATGTACAAAATTCAATTAATGTAGAAAATTTCATTAGATCCGACAATTTTCCATCGAGAGAAAGAGAGATATTACGAAATTTTAATTTCTATTAACAAAATAAATCCTGGACTGGATTAATTTTTCGCTGTGACATTATTTAATGAACAGATTATCATTAAGAGATAAGGGAAATTGAAATTTTGCGGAGACTATAGGTTTCGCTCAGGTTTGACCTATCTCTTGGCATGTTGAGCCTCGATATAAATGTCCTTCCATCCGCTAATAATTTATCCCTACCTCCTCGTTTACTGCCTTATATTCCTTGTTCGTCAAGCACGCGCAACAGCATGTGAGGAGCGAGTTTCTCGCGCGATGAAAGTTGCCGCGGAATCATCATACTTATGAAAGATACATATTAGAGTTGCCTGAACTTACTACTTTACTACGATGAAACGTGATATTCCCAATCGATTTATATGCCTGATAGATGACCAAATAATGCTTTCAATGCGTTCTTACCTATTGTATATTTGTTTCGCATTTTTTAAAGATAGATTCTTTAAATGGTGTATAAGAAAGCGATTTATGTTATATATTTCAAATCTAATAGCGCTTCGCATAAATTGACTGTATGATAAGTGCTTAATATAAAAAAACTATTTGATAGCATAATAAATACAAATTTTTATAATGTTTCTTAAGAAGTTCATGTACTCGTCATAATATAATTAATTGATTACAACTCTGTCAGTTTATTCTTCTCGTCATATTACTTTTCTCATTCTCTGTCGTGAATATACTGACTTTAATATATATTTAATTGCAAAGTTAAAATACTGTTTCTTTTTGCAAATGTGATATCATAAAGTTAATTCACATAATACAAATAGTAAAATTATATATAATGATACATAATTATATCAATAAGATTTTCTAATAAAATCATTCCACTAAACTATATCTAGAATATTAATTATGAAAAAACACGATTTTCAGAATAAATTATTATTTACCGACATACCGACATTGAGAAGATAACACAGCGTTCTGTTATACGATAGGCTACCAACGAACTGTAAGAAAGTGTCGCAGAAATGCCGAACAAAATCTCATGAAAAGAAATCGATTTAGACGCAATAATAAATGGCGTGGTAATTTATATATTTAATGAATTAGAAAACTCTTTCTATTCTATTTTTAATCTTTGCAATAAACAAAAAATATACCAACACGAGATTATAATATGATTTAAAAAGCAAGTTATCTATTATTTTCAGTGATTCGTAAAACATCTGTTTAGTAGCCAGCTTGCTTTTGTTATGATAGCATAAGTTGGCAATTATTATTTTTAATATATATCTATTTATGTTTATTAACTTGCGCAGCTTAAATATAATCATGCAAATAAAACCATACAAAAAATCATCGGTTTTTATAAAAAGTAAACGATAAAATTCACATTACTTACCAAAGTTGCGTTGCTGTAGATCCATAGCCATACTTCGTATGCAATTTGACAGACTACGATCCATGTTGACCAGCTGCAACTTGTTGCGTCTGCAAATCATATTTAATATAAAATTAGATTAAAAATATAAATATTTATACTTTAGCATTTTCATGAATTCCACGTATAAGAAAAATTATGAAAACAATCTTAGTAATTTTTAATTATTTCAAATTATATAGTGAAATTATTGGACTATTTTGTAGAATTGTGAATGACTTGCGACCGGAGTGAGAGCAGTAGACATGAAAAACACATGATAAGAAGAGAAATGAGAGAAAATCAAGGTTTGGGAGTGAAATGTAATCGGAAAAGAATATATTCAATTATAATAATTATAATAATTAGAATAATAAATAATAGAAGTATTTTATTTTATCTCCATAAGTCTTTTAAAAAAATTTGGATAATATTTTCATATAATTAAATATTTTAGAACACTTTGGATAACAGTATGTTATTAAATAACATAAATATTAATAATTAAATTAATTTAATTAAATTAATATTAATAATTAAAAATATATTTAGTCGCAATAATACATGTATCGATTAACACATTGAAACAAATTTATTCAGGTGTCTAAGTTTATAAAAGTAAAGAACAGAAATGTTTAATTATCTCGATGTTCTTCACGATGATCGTGCCGGGAGTCGTTCGGACACGAAAAGCAACGGAATGACTTTAATGCAACAATCCGTGGCAAAATTATGTTCTCTATTCTCTAACAATAATCTAGGAGCAGCTTTCCGAGAGCAGCTTTTAGCTATTTAGTTATCAAGAAGAGAAAAGAATTTCTTAAGTATTTCTGATCGATAATTCTCTTTAATTTTTTAAGATTTTTAGTTTTGTCAATTAATATATTTCATTTAATATACTTCACTCTCGCGAAAAAAAGATTACAACATATATTTATAAAATAAATATTAAATAAGAGAATTATAATTAAAATGTAAATTCCAATTTTTATAGCTCTTTCCAAATTAACAATATATAAGAAACGCAGAATGTTCCACAAGACCTCGCTTCCAAGACATCGAACAAGAAGCAACGTGACAAGAACCGGATGTCTTCCACGTAACTTTGCAAGTATTGACGATGACTCGCAATGAGCAAGTGTAAAGTAATTTGGGAAGACACGCTTGACAAAGAGACTTATCAAGAAAGATCATGATGAAGCAATTTATAGACGCATCAGTCTTATTCACAAGTTTCCATTTGCATAGTATAATTATACTTAAAAAAAATTATAGTTTATTTTTTGTATAGCAAGCAAAACAATATGTAAAATGTCCAAATCAAATATTAATTTAATATATTACATATTACAAAACAATTTTATTAATGCTGTATTTTTAGCAATATATGATAGATATGTCTATTTTTAAGAAATTTACAAGTTTCAATTTATATAAAATATAAAATAAGATATGCGCGATCGTACAGATTAGATAGTAATATCAAAAGTTGAAAAATTAGATTACGTTACTAAGAGGGATGAAACTAAATCTATATTACTGCCTATTCTGCAGTTTGGGTGCTTCAATTCGTAATATCTCGCCTCTACGTTATGTCAGACATGACGTTCTAACGTGTAATAACTCTTCAACGTTTGCTTTGTCTGTCTAGAGGACACTACTCCCTGCCAACTACTCGCATCTTCTATAAAGAGCCATATCGAATCGATATAACGAGTTGAAACATGACACGCGGAAAAAGCGTTGACGACGTTCCTAACGAAATGGCAGACGAATAATACGAGCATGACACGAGCATTTGGTTAAAGCAGACCAAAGTCTTTAGCGGTGTAACCCTTAACCCCATACAAACTGCAAATCACTCTCATAACGGATAAGTTTATCTTAAGATCGTAGATCATATTTAACAATGATTCTTATGATCATCACGCCTCTCTAATTTTCTCACAAGCATAAAAGACTACTTGGACTTATTTTAAAGGGCTACATTTTTATTTACATATAATTTCGTGAACTTTGTTGAGAGAAAATATTTCACACATCTGTTGCACATTTATACCTGTTAAAAATTAAAAGATAAAAACTATACTCAAAATACATGGAATGTTTTCACGACTAAATGAAATAACGACTGAGCAGCGACAAAAAAATCTCGTTAAAGCTGTTTTTCGAAGATAAAATGAAGTTTCCATAATCTACTTTCTGGATATTTATCGATCTCAGTCTAATAAAATATCCGTTTAATCCGTGGATATATAACTACAATGGCAGCTGCGCGCTTCCTCAATTCATATATTCCGGGCAACGAGAGAATAATGTCCACAAAAAAGAGAGGAATGAACAGGCAGGGATTTACGGAAAAGGGATCGTCAAAAGAGCCGTGCAAGATTCGCGACGGGGTCTTCCGCGAAAAATGGAAAGATTAAGATTATCATGGCAATTTAGACTTTTATTTCTCATGTAATAAAACGACTGCCTAAAACGTTGATGTACAGGCCGAGAGCAGGCCTGATTGTATAACTGGAGACAAACCGAAACCGGGAAGGAGTATGAGATACTTCCAAAAGTTCGTTTACCCTCGCTCGTTCGAGGAAGCTTTCGCGCTGGCATCACTTTAACATGAGCCTATTGGAGAAAGGAGCAAATTATGCACGCAGGCGTGTTGCGTAATACACTGTATACAACACTTTGCCTTTCGCACGCTCGGCTTATATGGAGGATGAGCGGCTAATTTGACCGGCTAATTATTTATCCGTGCACAATAATCACGAATCGCTCCAACCGTCGACCTGCGGCAAAGGAAGACAAAGTAGTTCCCTTGCGCGATTTGTTCCGCGTAGTGAATTACAGAGTGGCGAAAGTATTCACCCATTCATCATTTAACGATGAAATGAAAACTTTTAAGCCGGGATTAAAATTTCATAAGCTTGAAGTTTTATCCCAAGTTGTGTACATTTCCTGTTTAACTTTGCGAAGATATAGTATCGATAATACATATAATGCATATCTAGTTAAGTCCAGTTAAGTCATTGGATGAAAGCAATGTTAAATTCGCATCAAGTATGAACACAAATCTATTTAATAATCTTGTTATTAGTATAGTAAAATCCATGTTAAATTAATAGAATCAAGCAATAAATAAAGCTTACGCTACATTTAAACATTAACGTATTCTTTCAGACAAGAAAATAATTTCAATCTCATTTTATTATACTACATTTATGTACATTTTATATACTAATATATTTTATTATATACAATATACTAATATACAATTTGACAAGATTTAATAAAAAACTAAAAAAATAAAGTTACATATATTCTTCATATTATAATCAAATAATCAATCGATCATAAGATGTCTATCAACGAAGATGATTGTACATGCAATTATAAGTGGACAAAAAATAATTATTTATGAACAAATGTAGACAAATTGTGAATAATCAAATGCCATATCAATTTTATAAAAATTCATATCTCAGGGTCCAACTTTATAGATCTCATTCCGACGAATTACTTCCGTAATATTAGTCAATCTTACAGGAACACGTCTAGATATATACACAGATAGTACGATTTATTACGGTTCAAGATAAATACTCAAGATCATTTCGGTAAGTCCAGTGTGTAACAGTTACATTTGTCAATATAAAAAGGACAAGAATACCTACATTCTTGATAACGATATTAATTGAAGTAAGAAACGAATCGAGAAAGACAAGAGAAAAACAGAAATGATATCGATCGTCCATCGAGAAGAGTTGCAAAGAAGAGACAACTGTTTGCGTTTGCGAGAACTAGGAAAAAAAAAGAACCATCGCCAGGATGTATCTATACGACCACTGATGAACAACGCATCGAATCATACACGGTGGGGGGAAAGTGGAGTAGCATAGAACAGATCCGAGGTGGAACACACGCAAGGGCAGAGGCGGAGAAAGAAGGAACGACGACCGCGGATCGCGATGGCTCCACTCCTGAAGCGGAGAGACGCGCCGCCGGCCGCAGCAGCCGCAGCCGCAGAGAGACGGCCCTCGCGCGCCGGAGTTGAACGCCTCAGTTCGCGCGCTGAGCGTGCCGCGCTCGGTCGTCGTATTGTACAAAATTTCGTTACCGTGTCTCGCAAGGGGACTTACTCGGTTCCACTTAATCAGGATTGTTACGAGAAGACGCACTCCGAGATATTTTCCAGCTTCAAGATTGGCTACTGAGAGATGACTCTCGCGAAAGTTTCACCACCGACACAATCGCGATTTGTTACAGCGATTTTAGCGCATCCCTCGTCTGAAAAGTTTATTTTGTCTTCGGAAGCTATTGTCCAAGTTCTACAGGGTTTTTCAATTAAATGACAATCACTGCAAGGCGTGAGAATTATGACTGAATTATTTGTGAAAACTTCATCGTTTTCAGTTACAAGAATCAAGGCATTTCGTGACATTAGTTTCGAAATTGTTAACAGTAAATTTAAAAAATTTCTTTTTTAAAATTCGATCGATTTTCATCTTTGCAGATATTAACGCTACAATCTTTTGTAACTAAAGAAAAATTAGCGAATTCTAAATTTGAAAATTAATTTAATTTTAAATTATATATTTTATATAATATAAATTAATAAACAAATTTTTGTTTGTTATTTATTAAAATTTATTTATCAAAATGGATTATATCTGTGTTAAATAATATTATAAAAT
>VBVR01002677.1:0-21269 GCA_011638315.1 Tetramorium parvispinum
ATGTACATAGCCGAATTAAAACAACTCGAGGTTACTAGAAGGAAGTTCAATAACGGTTGAATAAACTAAAGATGAATTAATCTAATATGGAACATACAAGAAGGGCTTTGTCCTTGTTCGCAATTACAATACAAGAGCGATTTTAATATCTGGCATTAATAAAATGGAGTACACTGTGACCATCTAATAGTGATCGCGCGCGGGATATCCATGTCTAACGCACAATCTGCCCGTTATTATCGGAATTACTACATTTGGCGGTATCGTAAGCTCGCCAACTTGGCGAGTAAAACCCGAATGGAGAGGCGGTACGACACGCGATGATAAACGGGCGATTAAAAGTGACCGCCGCGCCGTTGTCTCTGCGGAGTCGTCGCGTGGCTTTATTGCGGAGAATCCGTACGTACAATGTTATCCCGTGAGAAAAAAAGCGGGAGATAGTGTTGCCAGAACTACCTACTTGCGGTTGTATAAAAACGGATACAATACGCCGCGATATATCATAATTTTTTTTAAATTCGCGCGCGGAGATCTACAGCCGTGCAGCTTTTCAAAAGGATATAATTCGTTCTCTCTAATAGTCTTGCAAGAATCCGCTGCATTATATCTCTTGTTTTGTGTGATACATTTTGATAAAAATATAAATGTAGCAAAAGATATTTTGATTTTCGTAGCTAATGTCATTGCACTGGTGGTGAAGTTTAAGTTTTCTCCGCATCTATGCGATAGAAAAATATAGAATTATTTTGACGCGTTTATAAAAACGAAATTTCGCACAAGCGAAGCAAGCGACTGCGAACAACAGAATATTTTTCAACCTTAACTATCCGACCGTAAAAAAAACTTTTGCATCTCTATATGCGAATAATTATTTCTCAGGCATTAATAGCAATATTTACAAAGCGCAAATGAGAGAGCGTTAGAGCAAGTCAACCATTACTGATCATGCCTACGCGCATATTTTAAATACGATCGTAACTGCGCCTGCGACTGCCAACGAAGCATCTCTAATTCGCTGAAAGAAACAGTCAGCAACGGCAGCAGCAGCAGCAGCGACGGCAGCAATAGCAGCAGTCGAGAGATGACATCGAAAAGGAAATTCGACGTCGGATGCACGGTCATTACCCGGACAATACCGCATTAATGGTTTAAATCGAATTTAACGGCCTACGAAGCCGATCCCCCTACCACTACTTCTCCCTTCATCTACTCCGTCTCTGGCTACCCTCCGTACGAATCTCCGGCCCGGGCACCCCTCACACTGATGCACGACCAACACGTGGGGTAACGATACCACGGAGAATTTGATTGCTTTACGGGTTACCCGTGATTAGGTAATCTGCCTGTCTCATCCGGTATAACCTTCTCTCTCTCTTCGCTTGAATGCACGTGGGGAGAAAGGTGGAAGCAAGGGTAAGAGGATACTGCTGCGAATTTAGCAAAACGTGTACAAGGATTTACATCCCTTGATTCTTATCGGCATTATTAACCTATTATGAACTACAAAACACCACAGATCTAAAGAGAGATCTAAAGTGTGGAAATTGCATCGAAGCATAGGAATAATAGTGATAATTAAATTATCTCTTTAATAATGAAATAATTCTTGCATTATTACAGATGATAAATCTTAAACGGCAAGTTCTAATAGAATTTTATATTTCTTCGTATGTTTTCAAAAATTTCTATCTTTCATAAAGCTTCTCGTCTGATTTATTGCATTTTTTTTTAAATCTGTATTACGTATAACCGAATGAAATAAATGATTCAAATGCAAAACAGCAATACCCAAGAGATTAAAACACTAAACAAAATAAATTAAGTTCAACTGGGCAATTACAAACGCGACAAGTAATTTGATGGGCTAGCAGTTCATTCTTACGAGCTGAGTTACCGATAGACCACGGATTCTAACGTAATACGAACAGTCTTTTTCTCTGAACTTTTTCTTTGGTCTTGGCAAACTTATTAATACTTCGTTAATAAAGAAGTTAGCTAATAAAGTCTCTGCTCATCACATCGCCAAGTCTTTTGCGGATTGTCACGCGTTTGACAATCAGGTGACAAGGTTCAGGAAGATCGACAACTTTGCCGACTATTCGGTGCGTCCCTTTTGTACACAGCCGATCGATCGAACACGTATATCTTCGCGATTTTTAAATAAAGCTAAAAGGAGCAATTAGATATATTACATAATGTTTGCATGTCTATACACATACGCATACACATACACACGCAAGCGCGTCCACTCGACTGTAACTGCGCTATACACTTATGCATAAACACGCAATACAGATATATATGTATATATCTGTGTGTGTGCACCGTATGGAACGTATCATGTACTTGAGAGCTTGATATTACCCCCATACCGAGGGACAGCAATGCATACTGAATAGCCATTACCCTTTTCCCTATTACACGGTCACCTGGCGTGTATAGAATATGAGATTCACGAGTAATAACGAATCTATCACTTGGCCCCCGTAAACGAGTAATCTTTGAGCTGGACGATGTTCTCTCTCGGGACGTCCTACGTCACGTGTCTGATAAATAGAGAAATCAGGTAGCCGGCAGCCCTTTCGCTTTATTTCACTCCGTCAATTCGAATCGCCTTTTTGTGGCGTTTTAATTACACGTGACTATATAGAAAATAGCGTTAATCCTTCATAATTAAACTATTAAAGGAGTATCGAATTTAGAGTTGCAAGAAAACGATGAATAGTTTATGCCCCACCGTTTCCACTTTGAGGTTGGATCGAAAATCGTGCCACCGTACCATTTTTATTCTTTGCGGATTAAGCTTTTAAGTGCGAACCACCAAAATTTTAAACATTCTGGCTCTGGTGTTGAAATAAAAACAAGTTTTGCCGCATTGATGGCTGACCTCAAATTTTTAGGAGAAAAGCTGTTCGGCTTTAGGTATATCGCACATACGCATGTATCGTTTAAGAACGGAAAGAGCGAGCAATTATCGCTCCAAACGAAAATAATCGAAATTCCTCTCCCAATTCACAACTGAAAGTTTATAATTCGTTGTTAAAAAGTGTAGCGCAGCGTGTTCTCGGGGGAAATCAGACGAAGCATCTGGCAATACGTTGCCTTGCAATCGCAAACGTCACATGAAACATAAACTCTATGCATCCGCGAACGGCACACCGATAGAGAATACTAATGATCAGACGGATTTCCCACGTGTCGTTTTCACATGAGTGTTTCTTTTAAAAAAAATCTTTAATAATAGCTTTAATCGTACCTTAATCAGACACGAAAGTAATCCTCGGAAACGCAATGCGATACTGTTATTTCTTCGGATATATGATCGCGAGCTTTGAATTTTTTCCGAAGCGAACTTTTTACTTAGACTGAATGCGATCACGATTATTTCGTGCATGCGAGATCCACTTTGTTTTCATCTTTATTAAGCGCACTTTATTCCCTCATTCGAGACGAGACGCGATGGTCTTCTCTCTACCGAGTATACTCCACGAAAAAGGCAAATCAGAGCACAAATCTGACGCGATGGATCGACTATTTGGCCGTTAAGCGCATCGTGGAGTCGTCTAGGTGCCCCTAAAATGTCGCCGGAAGGCATGTAACGTCGTTTATATAACTCGGACCTTGGTGTTCACCGGGATAGAATTTAATAAAAGCCCGCAGGGCATCTTTACGCCCTCGTAACAAGCGCGCTCGTAAACCGAAGAAAATGTCGAACTCTTTTATATCTGATGTAATTCTTTTCCTACTATCTCGAATGCGCATGCATGCGGTCGAGGAACGATAATTATAACGGTAAAAAACTTAGTTTGACTGCGACGAGAGAAGTCTAGATCAACGGAATATCACTCTCGGTATTGCACTGTCATTCAATGCGTGATATGTGCAATATACTGAATACATATTATATTTTCTCCTCTTATAATTATTGAGAAAAAAACTAACTATTTGAAAAGATTAAATTCAAATCAATTAAATTAAATTATATTTACATTTTAATTTTCTAAAGGTTTCCATTAGTTTAAAGATTTGTTGCTTTTTTAAAATTTATTAAAACCTGTAGAAAATCTTTGTAAAGGTAAATTATGAGTTATTTTATCACGCCAAACTTTAATAACATAAGTGATGAAAATCCTTGCATAAAACAATTCACACGAACAATAAGCCCGCGTATTAGGAGAGTACACGAAGACCATATTACGCAAACGTGTCATGTCGATAATCTTAATATCGAGTATATCTATGCAAATATGTGGATCGTCCACACCTGGAGAGGTTCCTCATTGTAGAATTTACGCATATTCACTTCACAAGGAATAATTATGAAGATAAGACTGCGTTGAATTGAAACGAATGTGCAAACGGTAGGAAACTATCCGACAATGTATCTTTGTACTGTCGTAAATCTCATCATCTGAATATCAAGTATGGTACGTACACGTAGACATGTATATTGGCAAGATCGCGGACGTGTAAGAGGACGTCGGGGAATGCTAATAATATTTGCATTTTATGAGAATTCTAGCGTGTTGAGCCCGAGCACAAAAGTGTCGCCGATATTTCTATATACGCGTATATGTATCGACGTTATTCCAGATTTCATTGTTGAATCGTACATCATATGTATGTATATATATATATATATATATACATATATACGATTGCAAATAATTTTCTCAATATTTTTGCTGTCCGCCACCAGATATTCGCATCTTTTATTATTTTCCAGAATTTTAATAAAATACAATCCATATATTATCACTTCTCTCTCTCTCTCTCTGATTGTCAGAGCTAAGCTATAAGTATATGTCTATATAAATTTCAATTATTAAAAGATTATCTTCGAGATATTATGCTTCAAGTAACATACGCTTTTTTCTATTACAAATTATCCATCCATTCGTGTAACTTATTGTTCCCTTCCTAACAGGATTTCAATTTTACACTAACGTAATTCTGAAGTGAAGATTTTCCAACGTGTACCGATAGTCGACGCTGAAATTGAATTTATCGACGAACATTCTCGCTGTTTACACGTGAAAACGATCTTTTATTCGCTCTTACGATAATTAAAGGTAAATTCTGGTGGTCGAGTCGTGTTGGCACGCACGCGTATGAGTGCTTGTACGCTCGGTTAGACGGTATGTAGCAACGTTGTTTGGAGAGCTTCTTACAAATTAGCCGTGAATATTCATGTGAGGAAGGTAGGGTAAAACCGCAGAGCACGTACTATCTTCGCGGAAAACATTTCGAGGGGATATTTCCACCCTGTCGAGGAACAAAACCAGGAGAAGGTGTTGTCGGGGCTGGCTAGGTTTGTGTCTGTGACTACTTGCTAAAGATACGTGAATCACGCGATCCTCTCGGTGCAAATAAACAAATATATTTTTGTCCATATTTCAACGGATACATATTTTTATTCGGGAAATGAAACCGATATACTTTGCGCGAGTTTGAATTTCGATATTACGATCCATAATATACATATATATATATCGACAACAAAAATTATTCGAGCTTCTAGCGTTACAAATGCGAAGATAGAGATCGTTTCGTATAGAGATGTCATCTGCGTTATGGAAATTATACATTCACTAATTATATTAGTATACGTCAATATTACTTATTTCATATACGTAATTAATATCAATTTTAATTACGATTTTTTTATATGATTTGAGATGAAAGTTTTGTGATTATTTATCATATATTCATTTCTGTGATTATATATTATGTATATTCAAATAATAATCATGCATATATATGGGCAGTTACACGTAATATAATTATGTCTCATGTATTACCATATCATAACCGCGAAAAGCCTCACGACTGTCGATTGCTACGTTAAAATGTGGCTGATGATATTATTGGTGCTTTGACGCGGATATAAGCACTCGGGCGAGAGGGTTCTTATGAAGTCTAGAGGACTGCGATCTAGACGAGAGAACCAGGCCAACGAGCGTAGTAAAGCATTACTTACGGGGAATGTGGTTTCACGCATCGTACACCATCGTGGACGACGGGGGAGGGGGAGAATACAGGGATGGGAATGGAATTTACTTCAATTTGCAAAAACTCTCACCGTGAGGGCGTAATACTAGCTTATTATCCTCGTAAAGCTGTCACGTCCTACGCCATGCTGGAAATCGGGACAGATTGTGGTAGCTACACGGCGGACTAGTTTTCTTATATAATTTCATGCCATGCTGTGTGAGCGGTGCTTATTTAGTGGCTGAGGTTATAACACCTTAGAATGAAAAAAGAGCTTTTAAATCTGTCTGGTTTCTAGAGTTTCTAAAGAAGCAGTCCGCGATAATGACCACAAAATTCAAGATACCAAAGTAGAATCTTTGAAATTAACAAGTATTTAACGCAAGGAATTAATACATACTATATTTTTGCTTGTATATACTCTATAATATGGTGAAATAATTGTCCTTTTACTCTACAGAAATTCAGAAATATTCCACCGACATATGTATAATTCGAACACTACGCGAACGCTAAATTGTATCAGTATTAGAATAAATTATGTCGCTTTAAATTAATTTGGAAATGTCGAAATCAAAATTATGTCCACATATCTGGTATTGTAACTTTATGATGCAGCGATTTAATATATAAAATGTATATACATATAAATTGTATAACGTTTGAAAACATTTATTTAACACATTACCAAAAATTTTTTAAAACTTTTATTATCTATCGTATCTTGTAATAAATTTAATTTATAAAGCATAGATTATAAAGTGTCATGTTAACACAATAAAGAGCTATATTATATGTATTTTACTATTGTTCAATAATGATTTGATTCATTATCGAAAATAAGTTCCGGTATGCGTATGTAGTAATTTAGGAGATTTATAATAATTTTGACAATTGAGATATTTTAAATTCTATGGAAATATCTCAGAACACATTATTAAAATTGTATTAAAATACCGGAATTGTGTTTTAAATTTGGTATGGTTGGAATGCTTATGCCAATGTATCGTTTATTGCTCGATACAATTTATGTATGTTACGCGAGATAATTTAGGAAGTAACTCGGGCGTAATACAAGATAATTTGAGCGCAGAACGCGATAATGTGCTCAAATTAAAATAATAATCAAAAATATTTGACGGTAAAGTTTAATTTTCACAGCGTGATGGGATGAGGGATGTAGCAGTTTTACTAGTTTATTTTGAATAATAAAATTTTCGTAAATAATGTATGTTGTTATTTTATCGCGGTTGGAGATCTCTCATTAGACTTTTGTAAACTTTGAATAACGAGCGAGATACGTGTTTGTCGGTGATAGGTACCGGAAGTTACGAGTTTGGTAAACTATTGCTAATGCATAAGTAAGTGTGCACTACCTTTGCATTAAGCTATTTTAGATATATCTTTCTTATCGCTAATGTATTGTAAGTACATTTTATATTATTGGATATAATATCGAAAAATGTATAGTTTAAAACCTCCCTATCCCGTTTATCAATATCTTGCGCCATATATTAAATGTAAAATTATCTGTGAGAAAAACAATTCATAAATAATTAAAATTAAGAAATATAGAAAAAAATTACTTAAAAAAAGTTTAAAAGAAAAAGAAAAAGAAAGAGAAAGGGAGAAGCGTTGGGTGTAGCGCATCGTTTTTCATTTTGCCCATTGTTCGCCACACAATTCAGGAGCCTATTATGGTTGTTATTCTTTCGGTCCTCGACAGCTTCGCCCGCGGTGTATATGTACCGCGACAGACAACCGTACTGACATTTGTGCACCGATACGTTATTGCGTTTCGTTGCGGTGCAACAAGCGGTGCAATATACTGTCCGATGTCGCTTCTCTCCCGGATCTGCAAATCCCGCACCGAAATCTATTCGTGTTTATTTATGTTCTCCTTCTATTTTGCGATTTTCACACCGATACTAATCCTTTCTTTCATACCCGTTATCGATACCCGTCGCCATGAGTTGCGGTCAATTAACGCAAGCAAGAGAATAAAATACATCGATAAATGTTACTCGCGTTGACGCAAATTTTTCTCGATGAATGGTTTTGCTGAATCCGCAATGAACGCAAGCATTAAGAGTCGTTAATTTTGCTAGAAAAAGATCAGAAATTTTCGTCTATTTACTACCGGATCCGAATTAAATTTTAACGGTTTAATAATTTCAGAGATTATTGAATCATCATAATTATAAAAATTAATCGAAAAGAATGTTAAATACAAGTTTCATAGTTCCGATTCTACAATCATGATTAAAACGTAAATAAATAAGTGCAAAGAAGATGAATAAAATTTGCATATCATTACACGAATGGATAAAACCGTATATTAATTCAGAGCGTAAGCCTCGCTAATTTTATTTGGCGACAGGATAAGCCGTCAAAGCTTTATATTAAAGTAGTTAAGAGCGCGAAAGAGAAAGAGAGAAAAGGATCTCGCGCCACCATCGTGTAACTTGTTGTTCCCTCCGATTTCACTCCTCATCCTCTACATTCTGTTCCTCGTCGATTCAACTGGATGTTTCGTACACTCACCCATCGGCTACGACAAGCATGTTGTATCGGTGTATAAGCGTCCGTTCCTCCATGGTATATGGGGGAACTCGGAATGGGTGAGATTTACGAGCTATGCGGGAACCGATGTGCACACAGCTACGCACACGAAACTCACGAACGACGACGCGCGCGACCGTAGGCACTCACGCTTTTTCTATAGTTCGGTGATTAAACAGTTTAATATCACAAATACCGGCCAGGACAATGCCACGTGGTGTGAGGCGCCGCGTACAGCAACCCCTCACAGACAGGGCGGACCTTTATTGTCCTGATTCGTGCACTGTTGTCCCATCACTAAGCGTCACGAAACTTCCGGATTTAAAGACGTCTTTTTTCCTATCGCGATAACGTGCACCGATATTTATTACTTAATCCTATCCCTTTTATTTTTATTGCAAAAATTCGTTAGAAATATAAGATTAAATTTACAAAAAAAAACGAAAAGCATTCAAAATAAAACAAAGTACCCTATTGACAAATGGAAAGAGATGGATGTTTGCCCGGCATATTGATTTTTGTAAGCGAGGTGTCAGAGTTTTTATAATAACTAAAATATAACATATACACATTTTAGTTATGCGGTGAATATAAGTCCCTCAGTATCGTAAAAATTGGACATACAGCATTTATAGCTATCTTGTATTTGTCGTAAAATAAGCTCTTTCACGATGCTGCGCATAAAGTTAAGCCGCAGTAAGTTTTGTGAATCTTATTACCGTGCATAAAATATAAATATATTAGGAAAAAATATGTATATACATACATAATACGAAAGAAGAAATTTTTTTATTATACTATTTTAAATGCATCACACAATACAAATCGTAAAAGTTTTCGAATAAAACTACAAGGTCTCGTCCTTGCTTTTTTCTCTCACTTTTGATTTTACCAAATTTGTACACAACAATAAATATATATGATATAATAATTTTAAAATTTTAAGATTTATAATAAATTTTGAGATGCAAAGTGATTGCTGTTTCTACAAATTTCTCCTTTTCCAAATTTGTTATTAAAAATAACATTATTGCAGTCTTGTTACAATTGTGAAAATGTTATTTCCGTGAACTATCTGAGACGAATATTAAAGTTTAGCATAACTGAATAACATTTCGTGCGGTGAGGAATTATCTGCGAAGATTCCTAACGTTCTTCCGGATAATTTTAAGGATCGCTGCGATTGCGATACAGTTTGCCTCGAATCGAACTTAGGGTAACTACGATACGCGAATGATTGCTTAAATGAAAACGAACGAAGAGAAAAAGAGCGAAGGGAAGAAACGAAATAGAAAGAGAGAAAGAGAGAAAGAGATGAAACTAGTGACCACCTCCAATCAGCCACTATTGCCGGCGAATCGATTTTCGTAATGAATTGTGGCCCGGTAACTCCTACCGTCGAACCAATATTGCTTCTTCAGGTTTACAAGTTCCTTCCTTGGCCCCAACCCTAAAACCTAAAACACGATCGCCTCTAGTCCACGATTAAAGCCGTAATACTTTGACGTCGAAATGTTTTTTCAGCGAGGAATTTTCGCTTCGTCGAGATTTTCGGAAGCGTGTTTCAATGGTGTTCCGAAAATTGGAGCATATGTGTAAAAGCTCGGTTATCAATGCGACACAATCACGTGACTGTTATTTGTCAAGTAAAAAAGGCATGTTTTAAAAAGGCAAAGATTGGAAAAAATACCGGTGTATCAATATGTTTGATTTATTCAAACGTAATGAATCATGTGTAAACTTGAGAGATTCTACTTTACCCTTCGAATATTCAGTTTAAAAAAATATTTTTTATCGTGACAAAAACTTAATTATTTCTAAGTAGGTTTGATTAAAATGTTTCTTCGGTCGAAAAAAGATTTTTATATCGCGACGCTTTAATGAACTTGTATAATCGTGCGTCTGAACTTTATTTGGAGCAGTTAATTTGATTGAGCTTAACTGGCCAGCGATGCGCCCGGGTGGCTGAAAATGCAGTGGTGTTCTTTACGCAAGGCGATGAGTCATGCGTCAAACGCGAACCCTCCTGAGTGGAATTCCTGAAATATGCGAAATATCCGTGGAACGGCACGTTTATAATGTGTTCCGCCAGCCAGCTTGGCGAGTTTTCGCGTCGTGATTTAAGTGCGATTTTCTTGGAAAAATCTTGCTCAGCGAACGATGAAAAATCTATATACACTTCCGCTGAAAAATATAATCGTCGAAAATCCTAATTGACATAATCGGAGCGCCTCATTAAGGCCATCCTGTGATATTTTGTATTTTGGATTTATATTTAGTATTTGGACATTCTGATTCGTCTTGTATCCGATTCTAAGAATATTCTGTACACGTTGTTTGAATAACGCACATATAATTTTTATTGTCTTCTTATGCATCGAGAAGTGTGCCAAAAATGTATATTTAAGGCAGTAATAAAAATGATTTATTAAAACTGCACGACAGTGCGAAGAAATTTTTCTAAACATTTCATGCAACTTCCTGAAGACATTACTAAACTCGATCGTTCTTCACGCTTTCGTAACTAACTTTATTATCCGATCTGTTTCATATCGCCATGATACGATGCGATTCGAACGCGTATGAAACAATTGGACCGGCGGTTTCTAAATCAGCGTTCGTATGCGTCTACGCGGGTAGATTTTGACCAAGTCGGGGCTCGGTCGATTGTCACTCGCGGTCTATCGGTGTGCGATGGAGCACACGTTTCGGATGACGGCACGAAAGGGCGAAAGCAAGGGAGGTGAAACAGAAGAGTAGCGGCACGGCACGGCGCGCGGCGCAGCGCGGCGCGAGTTGCGAGGCTGGGCGAGTGCGGGCGCTCCGTGTGACCACTAGATTAGTTTTGTTCGAGGCAATTTGAATTTAGATTAGTTGTCGCAAATTGCCGTAGCCGATCGCCACGCGCGACTATAACGCGTTCCCCGCCACCGTTATTTCTCTGGCGCGGTCATTTCGTGTTGGCGCGTACCAGCGTCATTCGTTCTAGATAACTAAACAACTCAAATTCGAGAACCGTGACGTGCAAGTCGTGCAAAGTCCACGTACACATGATTTCCGATTATTAGAGGAAAATATGCGAATAAATTGAATGCTTCGCAATAGAAGCAAATCCTGTAATTATGTAAAAGGAATTAGTTCACATAGTTTTCAATCTTATTGAATTATATAGTTGTACACATATAAGTTTATTGTACGGATCAGTTTATTAATTTCAATGTTGTTACGAGTGTCATGTTGTTACGATTAATTTTATCTTATCAACATAAAAAAAGACATTGCGAACTCGAGTAATCGGTAAAAAAAGTTGCCCTTGTCTAGAATACGTTTTATAGAAGCTATTTTAAAGATTTAGTATCGGTAAATAAACTATAAAATTGCAGATGCGTAGCATGGCCGAATTTCGGAATAAACGAAAAATCAGTTTTCTTAAAAGCGAATGTATTTTCTGTAATACACGAATAATATCGTTGTTATACTTGGGTAAACGGCAAGGAGTGCAATCTTCAGTTGTTCTGTTATCGACGTTTACATTTGCGAGAAAAATATCGTAGCCTTTTTCTCGCGAAAGACGCGAATGGTCAAATGGATTTACTTCAGTGATCCGTATTATTTACTGAGACACTGCGATAATATATAGATTGAGGAAACTTTGCACGGTACTTTTAAATATTAAAAATTAAATAAAATAACAGTGATGAAATGATATTTCTCAACTATTATCGTAAAACATTCGAATTATTTGAGTGACAGAAGAAGCTATAAATAAGAAAATATATTTAATTCTCAACTATGATATTTATCGTAAAATAGTCTGTCTGACAGAAGAAGCTATAAGTGTATTCCTTGTATAATTCTTATATATACATATTTATGTAACTAGGTAAATGGATATATGTGTATATACATACAGATATAACTTTCCATTAATTCTCGAAATATTTCGATAAAGTACGTTTCGAGCCGTGAGTGACATCAAGTGAATAAAGCATTGCATAGCGTACGATTAATCATGGAAACTGTCATTTTATGTAATAGTCGACACACGACACAGGAACGATTAGATTATCGCTCGGTCGATCGGTCGCTATCATTAAACGCGTTCCATCTTTGTCCATCGAAAGTGATGAACATCATCCCAGCCGTTTCGCTCTTTACGCCTGAAATAATAGCGCGTATCAACTCCAAGTGTTGTATTGCTTTTCAAATTTTCGTGATTTGGCTCGCGGGCCGGACTCGTTTGTATCGACGATATGTGCGGTTAACCACGTTCGGTATTTTCCGCAATTGGGTGATATTGGACGGATAGATGGACATACTGCTAAACTCGCAGCGGAGAAGCGGAAAAAATGTGTAGCGCAAACTTCGACGACGGCAACGAGGGGAAACTCGAACCGCGACGCGTCATTTTCATGGAATATTTGCGCCACTCGTCTAGATACAATTTCGAATAATCGCTGAAAACTGTCGCGCTACATTCCACGTTTGGAAACGTTTTATTTCGTATTTTCTCATCTGGGTTTCGCAACTGGGTTCGTCGGATTTCTCTTTATTTTTGCATTACCATTCCTTTTGCAATACCAGTCACGTGATTTAATTAATTACCTAGTCGATCTATTTGCATTCACGTGTATATCGAAACACAGTTATATGTGTCTGGTTAATATGATATAAATGATACATATTAAATAATTTCTAACACGCTAGTTTTATTTTGTTGTTTATTTTGAAGTTTATATTTTCCAACTTCCTGTGATTTTCTGAATTTAGTGTTTTTATTAATATTTGTTTGAAATTTTTTTATTTGTCAGTATCTTATTAGCTACTATTAAAGTGTTCACGGAACAAATATAATATGTGCTAGCTCTCTCTCTTTCACATGTTTAGATGTGTTCAGTAAATGTAAAAAAAATTTCCATAAATATTGCGATGCTGGTAAGATTTAATCCTGAATTTTCACAGCATCGCAATATTTATGGAAATTAAATCTTACTAGTCGAAAGTAATATGTAGAAGTAACATATATGTATACATTCTATTTTCATTATCAATATTCGAAAATACACAAGAAAATAGTAACAGCGTTTTCGATATTTGAGATTAAACTGACATGTTGCAAGACGCATCTCTCGCCACTGTCTGACGTATGGGAATATCAGTAGAATAAGAAAATCCCCCATTCTGCTTTGTAGAATTGACCCAACCTACTGAATATTCTTCTACATATGTAGTTCATATATTTCGTATATTTCTGTATCTGAGTATTCGCCTCACGTTGCTCCTTCGCTTCAAGGATAAGTGTTGCTCAGAACTTAAATTCGATATAGTGAAAAGACGAGAAACAGAGAAAAAGAATTCATAATCGCGCGGATTGAATACAAGTTCTTAGGTATCATTAAAATATAATAAGATATAACCAATTCTTCAATTATTGCCAAACATTCTACACAGTAGCAGAAGTGTATTATGATTACAGTTGTATATTGAAATTAGAAAATGAAAAGTAGCATAATATGTATATAAAACTAAATCAAAATATTCAGTCAAACGTATTTTTAATTTATTCTTCTATTTGAAGAAACTCTTCCTGTCAATTACGAATTCTGAACATTCATTGTGATGAGTTTATTATTATTCACAGATGAAAACGGAATAAGCTTGAAAATAACAATGAATAAGATAACATTTGTTCCCTCGAGGTTCTTGAGACGGATTCATCCTGGATCACTCTTTTTTTTGAATATCCTTCTCTGACTATACCTCCGTCTCTACTAACAGGATCCTACCGTCATCTTCCATGCGTGCCGCAGGCGGAAATCTTTTTTCTTTCATATGCTGCGTGGTCGGAATTTATGCGAGCGGCATGCACCAGGATCCGGGACGTCCGTCGTACGGACAGAAATGAATAGAGCGCGGCTGGCTGCCGGGTACTTTACAAATATGTGACCAGAAAACACGCCGAGGGCTCAACCTTCTCCATGCGGACTTCCGCTCCGTTGCTCCCTCTTCCATTTTCGAACATTTTCGGTTTTGCGATTTTTACATTTTGCGCTTTTATCCGATACGAATTGACGATTTTTAAAATAGGAGGCACATGCGGGACACAATGTTAAATGTGCAACATTGATGTCAAAATTGATGGAAATTGCTATTCTTTCACATTTACTTATATACATGTACCCTACACTCAAAATCAGTTCAGTGAGAAAAGCAAATTTTTTTCTATCACTTTTTTTTAAACTTGTCAATCATTATTTTTGCAAAGGAAATTTAATATATGCATATATATACATATAACAGATATAAAGCATTTTTATAATTAAGTATTTTAAATATTATAACAAATCCTTTTTTAGCAAGAATGTGGACCAGGGTAATATATTATCAATAATATATAAAAATCTGAGGTTGAGACTAAATTTTGTAGTACGTCAGTTTTGTGAATTTCGACTTTTTCACGAATCTGCCACATAAATCAGCATGCGCCATAAAGATCCTACGCACATAGTCATAAAATTCTCGACAGGCAGTTACGACGATGATCTTTCTCCCTCCCCCATGCAAAAGCGGAAGGGAAAGAAATATTGTTCTTGCGCATATATGATTGTTTCGGTCAATACTGACAAATTTGTTACAGTTTACAAAAATACAAAACATCGAAAGAGCATTATTACGGTTTGACGTCCCGACGCGACGGGGAACGTGCGAAATTTCGCGAGGCACGTCAACGGTGTGTCATCCTAGAGACGTTGTGCAAGAGATAATAACCTTCGCGGCTATAAAGGCGCGCAGGAAATTAAAATCGGTTAACTGCTGCGACGAGGGAGCGTAGACGAATGCACGACAACCTATTGGATGTCGTACTATACAATTCAGATCGACACGGGGCAATACCGTCCATTAAGTTCTCTCTACGACCGTTTTCCGGTTTTATGTGCACCGGATTGCATTCTTTTAATCGTTATTTGTAAAATTGGAAAATATGATGTTACGGTAATTAAGAAAAGATTAATTTTCGACGCTAAAATCTGCCGATGCCCGGGCACATAATCGATTGTGTAAACTCATATACGAATAAATTTGCATTATACGTTCCGAAAGCACGGAAAAATTCAAAGTGCGCAGTGAAACAGGCGAAAATGCAATCGCAAATTATTCTCAATGAAATATCGAGCGTTCCATTAGTCGACGTGGCCTCGTCTAAATTTTACATCCGATTGCTCACATTCTCTTTAAATAAAAATACATATAGTTTCGTGTCAGACAAGATTTCACACACTGGCTACGGCACTAAAATTTAGTGCTAGGAAATAGTATTTCGATTACGATCTTTTGGAAGAGGTGTTAAAACGCTGATTACGTGCATTGACTATCGCAATGCGGAGTGTTAGACTTCGGTACGAGGTCCGTCACGCGAGGCGAAACAAAAGATGGAAATCGCGTTTGAAGACGAAGTCGGAAAGGAAGACGAGTCTTTATGGCGGAGAGCACGCGGGTGGCGGCAGGCAAAAGGCGAGTTGCATAGTACGTAAATCCGATATTCTCACTGCGCGTCTTACCTCACTCTCTTCGCGGGAGCGCTGAATATCCGTCACACGATACGTGAGTCTCGAGAGGATTTACTTTACTGCAGATTGATGCACGAAAGAATATTATTTTACCGGCGTTGAAAGCAATGCCGGGTTATAGCGAACGATAGCAGTTTGGGAAAACTGTTTAGCGCCGAAATGACGCTTCCTACAGGATGCTCCAATATATATATACGAGTATATTTTTTAAACGATCTAATCCTCAGAATTTCCTTTCAAAGTTGTTTGCACGTTTATTTACCTTCAAAAGTGGCATTTATCTAACGGCACGAGAGTATACGTTCTAATATCTTTAGAAATTATCAGATCTCGTTTTCGGGAACGAAACGCAGTCCAACTTTCTCATTTTACATCCGCGTCCAATTATACTTTTCTCAGGGAAAACGGAACATTTCCACGTCGTTCGACCATTTAGCCGGAGTATGTACGAAGTTACGACGCCGGCAGTTCATTTAGATAAGATCTCCGTCTTTCGCCATTCGACTGCCAGACTTCTCGGGGGGATAGTAGTTCCAGATTCTATCACTGGCAAAACAAATCCAGTATCTCTTCCCGTTCGGACGTTTTAATCGTCTCTTTACATCATAGGGAAAGGAAGTTTAATGGTTATATAATAACGGATGAACGATATGAGAGTCATCTAACTAAACGATGCATGAATGTTATGAGTAGCGGATCGCTACACAAAACTGAAATAGCACGGAGCTGTATCTTGCGAGTTATCGATTTCTTATAAAGTTTCATTATAATGGTATTTTTGTCGCTGGTTAGATTGGGGCATTTTATAACTCCCTCTCGTTCTCCTGCATTACTTTAAGATAAAATTCTCTGACTTGCCACACCTCCCTCGACGCGGAGGAACGTAGAAATTTTTCAGCATGGATTCTTCATAAGAAAAATTCCTAGAGATACCGCTACAATTCTCGTTCTCCTTTCTTTTACACGCGGATAATATGTACGTGTGCGACCGCTCTTCTGCCGTTTGCAAGTTTCCGAGTTGGTCCACACCAACTACACCAACTACGCCACGCTTGCTTCTTCGTCCCCGTCCCTATGTAGAGAATGTAACGAGCATGCGGGGGTGGACCTCACGATTGTAAAAAGCTATACGGCGTACGGCGCAAGGGGTGCAAGTTGGTTCTCTCATTTGAATACTTAGATTGGAAGGGTCGCGGAGGGGCTTCGGGATCCGAGTAAAGAGTGGAGGTAGATGGTATCCGCGCGAGAGGTGGGGAAGGCCTGGGGGCCGCTTAATCGCGTTTTCCGAGAAATTTATGAGATCTGAGCCGATAAGGTAGGGAATAAGAGCAAGTCTGAGAGACCTCGAAGAGAAAAAAAAGGAGCGGCGGAAGAGAGAGGGAAATAAACGGAGTTAAGGAAGGGAGACTGGAATCGTGGTTCAAATATAACAGTTCAGTTTAATGCGACAAACGTCTGTGATTTCCCAAAAATACGACAATCCTCCACGGGACATTCGGAATGTTCTTGAAACACACACTCGAGGAATGTAACGATCAACTGAAATTGATTGATAAACTATATTTGAATAATCGGATATGTGTCACTTGTATATCACAATAGAAATAGAGTATTAATAAAAAAATAAATATATTTTCAAGTTTTAATGTGTTTAATTATAATATAAATTTTCTAAGCTTCTTTAAAAAGAAACTTATCCGAAAAAGAAAAAAATCGTAAGGCTGCGTGACCGAAAGATAATTAAAAAAGGTTTGTTAATCGCGAAATATACAGACTGCTATCATAAAAGTTTTGTTCACATAAATTTTGTTTTAACATTAAAAAAATTAAAAGAAACATACCCATTAATATAATATCCTATTATACTTTTTAGATTACAGTTCAATTATTATGAAAGATTTTTCCGCGATCTAAATAAAGAACTTTGATAAACTCTTCATTGAATTGAATTATTAATAGACTTGACTAGTTGAGTACACTAAGAAAATTATGAAGAAAAAAATAAATGTCTAATTATGTCACATTACGTTAGCTATATTTATATAATTAGTCTCTTCTGAAAAATTGTCTGAATTTTTTACTTCATATTGATAGAAAAAAACCGTTTTTGAGATAATATAGTTTGCTGCAATATTTCCAATAACGTAGGTACGTTAAAACTGTGACATTTGATTGAACTCAAAATCTATGAATAAATCCATACAGTTCTCTTAATATGCGGTTAACCTTTTGCTTACAATATTACAAATGTGCAACTAAAAAAAGAGATTTATTCTTATCTTATGATTTTTCCATAATTTTTACTGCAAACGGAAAAAAAAGATAGAGAAATAGCGGTGGAAAACATAACACGAGCAAAACGAATAGCACCGTGGAGCGAATAAAAAAAAACACGATGAAAAACGCGAAACATTTGTCCTATCCTCGCGTTTTTACGTTGATCAATGTGATCGTGGAACGGAAGATAATCCGCATTAATAGGAGGTAACGTGGCGGGCCGGTGATGAAGTTTTTTCGCGGTATGGTGAGGCGCGTTGCGACGCCAGATAATTGTGATCGCAGTCATCGTCTAGCGCCACTAATCTAGGATATTTCTCTATTAAGGCCACTTAATCTTTGTAGCTGATGATGTCGGCGCGAAAGAAAGGTTTATCTGCCCTCGTTCTTGTTTTTCCATCATCAGTCTACCACCATAGCAAAGAAGTGATATCGATAGATAGGTAAGCTGGCAGCGACTTTTTTCGCTTTTCCAAAGGAAAAATCGAGAGGCTGCGGCGCCGTAAGGCGGCTGATAAGGACGACTCATTGGTCCCGAGATAGACAGACTGCTGTCATTTGTCAGGCATCCTCGCCGGAAACGATGTGTACCGTTAACTCCGCCTTCCGAAGTTTCCAATTCGATTGACCGGATGCATTACTATTTTCGCAGTTCTCTTTTTGTTTTGAATGCGCTCTTTATCAACATGTCAAATTAAAATTATATTGCTTTTATTTGGATATTTCTTGATAATTCATAGCTAAACTGGAGGTTCATCTTCTTTTTAATTAATTTAAACGTTTCTGGATAACCAGATAAAAATTTATAATTCTTGTTTTATTAAAAACTACTTAGATTTTTATTTCTATTTCTAAGTGAAAAGTATATATTTTATGCATTTCTAGTTACATTATGTAGATGAATATCTAGACATTTATATATATCTTATATAAAGAGATTTTCAGATAGATTCAAGTAATTGATTTGCTATTTATAATGTATAGCACTAATTTGCCTGAGAAAAATTATTGTTCGAAAGATATTTGTTTATAACAAAATTTTATAATAAGGCGAACTATTACCGCGAAGCGAGAAGCCATTCAAAATGATTTGATGGAATCGTCGCTGCTAGGCGTTAAGGTGACATTAGCATTGAAAAATCTTATCTGCGAAAATCTTCGTTTCGCACGTGCGCAATTCGCACGCTGAGAGTGCATTCCACGGGCGTGGTTTTTCTCGGGCCGAGTCAAAAAAAAAAAGAAAGGAACGGGAGAATGGGGGAAAAAAAGAAGAAAAGCGGCGGGTGAAACGCATCGACAGGAAATACTCCGGTAGAATCAAGATAAACTCCGTTCCAAGGGAATGTCTGTGGACGGTGATATGTATATAAATTGTATACGAACGGTCGATGCGTAGGTGTCTCCGTGTGAGTTGCACATGTGTGCGCTCGACCGTCTTATCTCGGATTTCGTTTCGGACTTTACAGCCCCACGTAGAGGTCCTCCGCAAGAAGGAAACAGTCCTTTTTCTGGTTGCGGAATCGGCCGCGGAAACCCCATGCATTTCTGATGAACGTTCAGACTCGTAGAGCCCCGCGACGGTTTCTTATCCGTCGTGCCCTGGAATCGAGGCGATTGTGATCTCGATTTAATGAAAACCCGAGTATCCGAAAACAATCCGATCCCGATGTCACATAGCAGTGACTTTTCGCGCAGCGCGAGGCTGCAATTTTCATGATTCGATCTTCATGCACTTATCTGTATCTTTCGTACATGATGTCTGTGATAATTTAAAAAAAAAAACAAGTTTTTATTATCTGTTTACGCTTCTAAAGTTTAACACTTCGAAACTCAATTTTTAATGTAATATAGTTCTGTAACTATTTAATTATGTAATCGCCATTAATGTAATCGCTATTTTCTTTTTTCATTAATTTTTTTATTAAACTAACGGTGATGGACGCTTTGCGCGCAAAATTTCTCATTGTTATATAATGAAACATAATTTTTTTAAAGATTTAAGATTAAAAAAATTTTAATTCTTTAATCTTTCTCGATGACCTAACGAACTGTCAAAACTGTCACAATAACTGTTACATATCTCAACGCTGATAGCTACTCTCATAGTACGAAGTGAGAGAAGCCAAGCGAGAGAATCAATCAGCATCGCGGAAAAACTGCAATAATTAAATCTCTACATCTTCTTTCTAAGAGAGGAGGTAGGAAGGATATGACTTATGTATACGATATTATATACTTATATAAGCGCTATTTTATATCTTGTAATTTTTTAAAAAGTGAAGCAAAAAATTATTTTTAAAAACAAAAAATTAGTAAATAATTTTCATGTCTTACTGGTTACGTTCTGATAATTTGGTTCAGACAGCTCAATATCTCTATCTGTAATATTAAGTTACCTGAGCCAAATTATCACAACGTAACGAATAATATTTGAAAATTATTTGCTAATTTTTATGTCTTATTGGTTACTCGCGCAATACGAAGCCAATCGAGAAAACCAATCAAAAGAGGCAACAATACTTCGAGGCTTTCGAGTATCGGTTAAACGCGTCTTTTTTAAGAGCGGATTAGACTTTTATTTAAAATGACATCCGAGTTTAAAGTTAAGTTAATACTCTGTTTTATAATTTTTACAATAACATGTACAAAACAATGTACTTAACACTTGTGTTAAATATTGTAATATTTTACTTTTCCGCGGACGAAAAATATAATCCAAGTTTACATCCCGTAACTGATTTCTCTCACAGCATAAGAAAATTATATCAACTATTATACCATTGGTAACAACAATCGTAGTGAGGTGAGGGGGCAAAATTGCTATTGTGAATAAAGTAGTTACGCATAACACATCAACACGAGAGCTTGTAC